>VZRV01007042.1:1364107-1534322 GCA_013398115.1 Falcunculus frontatus
GGGGCTCTTACACCTTTGTATGTTCTACCAAGTAGTTACCACAGCTCTGAGGTTAATTTTAAACACCATGATGTTGTTGAGGGTCGCTTGGGGTTTTTTTAATCTTGTGTCCAGGGCACTTTGTAAACAATCTTACTGAGTGTTCAGAAGTCTTTTCAGGTATTACCCTGGCTCTCATCTGGCCATGAAGTAACTCACTGTTTGCAGGCTGGCTTGCTTGTTATCAGGTGGTGCAAAGAGTGATTTGTGAATGGAAGCCAAACCTTTGGGTCTTTTCCCACAAGGACTCCAGTGAGTTACTGACTTTGGGGTCACCACTGCAATCCATCCCTAGCTTGTGTGTGAAACATTGAGTTCATAAAACAAGCTGCACTGCACATTTCTAAATGCTGAAGCACGTATCTCAGACATCCTTTGAAGTGGGACTTTTAACAGAGAGGCAAAGTAAGTGTGTGTATACATACAGATAAAGAGGAGAAAACAAGGAACGCTACTGCTGGAGGCTTTTAGGTCTCACATTAGGTATGGGCATCCTCTTATTTTACCAACTTTTGCATGGGAAGGTAAAGGTCAAAATTCAGTGCTGTATCATCACTGCAAGGTCAAATAGGCAGTATGTCAAAAGCCAACAGAGTAAAAACTGGCAAGTAACTGGAATTGGACTTGAACTAAAGCAACAGAAATGAGGCCTCAAGTTTGGTAGGTCAGGCTCCTTGCTTGAATAGGATTATTTAGTTTATTTATTTACTTGTCCTTTAAACTTGATACCTGCTCCCTGAAATCTGAAAATCCCTTAGCTGAAAGTCCTTTGATAAACTCTGTCTGTACAAAAAAGCAAATAATAATAATAATAAAAATAATAATAATAAACCAGAGTTCCCACAAACCTCTATCCCAAATAGGTATTTCACATTTTCTATGGTGCTGGTTAAATGCATTTATTAGTGTTTCAGTCTCCTTGACTGCTTACAAAGAGATTAATTGCTGCACCCTGGGCCTGCCCTCTGTTCCCAAAGCATCCCATATGATGGCATGCGAGTAGCTTCAGGATGCCTGTGAGGAAGTGGGATATAATCAGGGAGGGTCCTCCCACAGCAGTGATGGGACAGGAGGCCCAAGATGAGAAAAGCTTGCACAGGCCCCAGAGCTTCTTTGGCTGCTGCCACCTGGCTCTGGCTACCACTTGCCAGTAAATTTGGGAGCTAGCACAATACAAATAAAAAGTAAAATCAGTCTGGAAAGTAAACAAAATTAGGAAGGAGAGGCAAAAAACCACTCTTCCCCCCTCAGAGTTTTCAGGGTACCTTGCAAAAACACCCGAGCCGAGAGCCAATAACTTACTTAGAAGCAGGGTGTGTGACACAGCTGAGAGGGAGAAGTTGTGGCATTACTGTTTTCACACATCTGTGTGGTAGACTCTTTTTGCTAATACATGTTCTGTTACTGTTGAAGAGAAAAATTAAAAAAAAAAGAAAAAAAAAAAAAGAGGGTATCTTCAGTACCTTTCCAAGGTACTGCAGGAAATGAAACATCTGTGTGACCCAGGTATATCAAGTTTCTCCCTTCTCTTCCCATGTCACAGCTCTACCGGGGTTCGTGGGATTTGTTTTCTTTGCTATTCAGATCTGGAGAACTCTTTTGGTTTTGATTTCCCTATTGCTGTATCTTCTATGCAATTCCTTTTCTAAAGACTGACTTACTACAGGAGAAGTGCTAGCCATTGCATTATTTGTATTGCTGTACAGTGGAGGTGTGGTTTACTAGTTCTGAGTGTGCCTCTTACCCCCCTCCCTTTTTCTCCTTCCCTCTGTTTGTAAATGCCTGCATTTATTCTGTCAGCCTGACATGTACAAAGTGTAAGAAAGAATTTTTAAACAGGTAATAAATTATATTTATAAGCAACTGGAAAAAAATACACCACTACCTTGTGTTCAATTGTTTAGTTCCTGGAAGCTCTGAAGTGGAGTCTTTTATTTAGTTTCTTTTTAAAAAAAAAGAAAAAAAATCTTCTCAAAAGAAATACTTCTGCACGTAAGAACTGTGGGGTTCAGTGGTGTGCCAGGGGCAATGTGCAGCAAGCACAGGGCTTTGTCACCTAGATGTGGCCAGGTCAAGGGGCTGTAGAAATGCTGCTGGAGAATAACTGCAATGCCACTGAGCACAGATGGTCTGGGGCAAAGCAGGAGGGCTGCAGGGGCTGTGCAGCTCAGGGGAAAATTGCTATTATTTACGCACTTCTCTGAAAATAACCAGCAAGGCAATTAAACATTAGGAAACACTGAGCTGAACGTGCAACACAGCCCTGCAGAATGAGGAGAGTGCTCCAGCTTTACGTACAAACTCACAGAAACACTCACTAGATGTAGAGGTACGTACCACATGTCTCAGCATTAAGCAATGCCATGTTTCAGCTGATGCTGGGTATTTAGGCTGAAACTTTTTCACCTGATGCATGGGGTGGGAATTCTAGCCTCAGTCTGTGCACAGATTACTCCTGTGCCTTTTGTGCTATTAAAAACAGTACTCAAAAATATTAATAAATATGTGGCAGAATGAAGGGGGGGTGTCTCAAAAAAATACTATGCTAATGCTGAGTTTCTATAGATTTACATAATCAGCCACAAAACACGAGTGACTGCTCTATTAGTGATAACACTATTTTAATTACTATTTTTCTCTTCACTGAGTTGTGAAGGAAGTGATGCTTTTTTATGCCAGTGGAAACATATGCAACATATTGGTGTTTACTTGTTTGCTCAGAGGAAAAAAAATCTTATAAAAATAAATAAAATGAGGCATGGTCAAAATAATCTAGCTGGGGAAATGAAATGCAAAGATGGTGCTTTTCAAGTACATAAAAAGGAAATAGCAATCTCTGTCATGGGGAGAGGGAAACAATTTTATTGGGGGGGGAATGTTAAAACAACCATATACAATTTGAACAAATACAACATAATATAGTTTGTTCCCCAGGTTTTCTAATTACAGTATTTACAGGTTTAATAAGGCACTGGTTCTCAAAAAAGAACACAAATTAATTTCTTAATCTCTACATTGACAACCTTTTCTTTAACAGAAATAACTTTGTGCTAGAGAAAGGATAGCAGTTGCTAGATGGCATTTCTCCTTTTTTTTTCTTCTCCCACTTACCTATGCCATCTCACCTATGCCAGAAAGAAACTAAACTACACTTCGTTGAATGATTTACATTTGAAAAGTGGATTTCTAGACCCCTGGGCACTGAAACCACAATTATCTTTACCACTGACTTCCAAGCCCTCATCAATGTGCCCTTTGAAACTACCAAAATATGGAAGTGACATTAAAAGGCCACACCTGGTAAAATAAACATTCTAACCTGTAGTCACTGTAGGTGCTGAAACCTTAATAAGGACAAGCTGAGTGTTACAGAAAGTCACCCATGCAGGCAGTAACTCGAATGTCACAGTGCTGGAACAAAAGATTTCCACACTTGCCTTAGGCTGTTTTTTGGCCTTAGGAATAGCCCTTCACAATAGCATCAATTACAGTGGGTAGGAGATTTTAGGGCAAATTCTGGTCTTGGGAGAAAATAGGCAGGCACTAGTTACACAACTGCAGACTGCTTTCTCAGTGTGTGTCTCCTCATATATATATATATATATATATATATTTGTCTATTTTCCTATACAGCACCGTTGCAGTGATTTGTCATTTATGCATTTTCATAAATAAATATTATGTTTTATTTAGTGCTTTTTCATCCATAATAGTTTACTCTTAATCCACATACTGGAGCTATTCCAGACTCACAACTGAATATATATATATATATATTTTTTTATATATATAAAAACACATAAACTTGAACATTTAACATACACACTTTATGGAATCTATCAACCAGTATCTTAGACCATTTTCTTCTGGACCAAAAAAAAAGGTAACCAGTGACTGGCCCTTTCTCTTGCAACATGCTGATGGCAGGTGCCAGAGGCATTCATTGCATGCCTCGTGTCTGCCAGCCGGCAAAGCACCCTCCAAAACACTCCTGGGGAGAGCCTTGCTAATTTAAAAAAAAAAAAAAATCTATCTGAGGAAGGCAGAGGTGAAACACACCTAAAGAGGCAGGAAAGAAACATCCCTGCTCTGCGACCTGGGACCTGCAGGTCCCCTCTGCTTCTTCGGGGCTGAGAAACCTCGGTTCCACACGGTGCACTGGCTTTTATGGAAAGAAATGAGACTAGAAACCATGGCTCCATTCACTAAGACAAAAAGGTGAAGAGAGGCTGGGCTGTCCCCATTTTGGCCCACAAATCTCAAAGCCAAGGCAGCCAAGGAGAAGAGCAAACTCTGCTTCAGCCTCACAAACATTTTTTAAGGATGGGGAAACCATCATCGCCCCTCCTGGGACCAGTATTTGGTGTATTAACTCTCAGAGATTTTCTTTTTGTAGTGCTTGGTAAATTTGGGTACAGGCAGGGAAACTGCACTTCAGAAAAAGCACTCTAATTAACAAAAAACTTCTGATTAAGCTTTTTAACACCTATCATCATGGAGGTCTTGCTGGTTCCCTTGAACCTGCGCATTTTTCTCTGTTAGCTCGAAAGTATAAAATGGTAATTTTTCCAGCTAGAAATACCTTCGGGGAGCTGTTAAGCTAAACCCCAATTATACACCTACCTACCACAAATAAATCCGTTTTCTCCAAAAAGGGAAAAAAAAAGAAAAAAAGAAGCATTACAGAAGTGCTGAGGCTAAATCCTGCATGGCAATTATTTCAGTTCTGAAATAGGCTTAGCATAATCAAAGCAGCATTTGTAAGGACTTATTTCAAAATTAAGCTGAACACCATCTAGTAAAACAACATAGGCAGGCAGGAAAATTTTAAAAAATAAATGAAGGGTAAAAAAAGGGTAAACCAGTAACTCCCATGCAGCTCAGCTTTGGTAATCTGATGAAGAACAGAACCTTTCCAAAGAAAACACTTCTCAGGGTATATTTCAGCTCTCATTTCCCCTTCTGTAGCATTAGCATTGCTACAACTGCTGCAGCCCCAGGAAGGAGGAACAGGGAAAGTAAATACATTCCCCATTGCTGCTCTCCCCTGACAGCTCCTCTTCCTGGGAACCAAAATACTACACAGCCCCAGCCCGGCAGCTGAGCCTGTCACTGCTGTGCAGTGGCTGCCAGAGGTGTGGAAGCTGCTGGAAGGCCACCCAAAATAGTAAAGCAGATATAGCTTGAGCCAATTGTTTGGTTTGTGGTGTCTCTCACTACAGCAGGAGAAGTGCTGGAGGCAGGTATCTGCTGCTGGCCACGGTTCCCAGCTCTCACCACCCATCTCATGTGTCCCATGCTCCCTCCCTGTCACTTCCTACTGCAGCCACAAGGCACCCGGTCTCCTCACACTCAAGGAAAAATACCAGAAATGGGCATTTTTGAGGTTTTTCACTTTCCCTTAAAAAAGGGAACATAGATGGTTTTTTTTTTTCTTAACTGTGGTTGTAGATGGACCCTTCACCTTTACACAGATGAAAGAGCAAGTTAATAATTCCTTCTCACAAGGAATTTCCTCTTACCCAGTGGTTGTTTGTGGGTCCTAGCAGTTTCAAATTACCCAGCAGATTCAAACTTCATTTCCACTCGCACACAAAATACTTTATTTTGCAGTGGGGGAAAAGAAAAGGAAAAAAAAAAAGCCAAGAAAAAGGGTGCTTGTTTATCACTGTGGTACTATCCCCATCAGTTTTCCTGGAAGCATGAAGAGCTTCTTTAAACAAGTCACACCTAACCATAGTCAAACAGTTCCCAGCTACCTTAAGTGAAGCATGAGCTTCCCCTGGGACAGGCCACCCACAGGAATCAGGCCACCCACACCAACAGGGATGGCAGGGATGTAATCGGGCTCCATCTCTGTACTGTGAGAATCACTTGCGCATGCAGGGTTTGGAAAGTCATCTCCACAAATAGGTGTCTTTTAAGGTGGTCTCCATTACAGCTCCTCTGAGCTACACCGACCCACTCACCTTTTTTTTTTAAATGCTGGAATGCAATAGTTGTTTTGGAAATGAAAAAGTTGGTTTGCTTTCATTTTCAGCAGTTTCCTCCGAATTTTTTTTCAATGTAACAATATACATCTTTTTTACTTCTAACCCCAAAAGTTTTATTTTCATAAAATTTAAAGCAGTATCTTTTTAAACAATCAAAATAATAATAATAACAATAATAATAATAAAATAATAAGTGGCTTTCATGGAAAGCAACATGCATAATCTTAAACCAGTTACTAAAACTGTATTTTCCTATGTAAACAAGGGCAGACAAGCCTCTTCGATCTTGCATGTCAAAATTCAGGTGATTTTTGCAATGAATAGTCTCCTCAAAAACTCACAGCTGCTCTTAAGCACGACTCCATTCAAGACTTTCGATACATCTTCAGGACTTCTGCCTGCACAAGAAGGTCCATTTCCAGGGGCTTCCACCAGAGCTGCCTCTGGCAGAGTCAGAGTTTAATGTCCTGGGACTCTGACATTTTGGCGAGTGTTTTCTTGACGCGCAGGGCTGTGAGCCGGGAGGCAGGGTTGTGAGCCCAGCACTCCATCATCAGCTTTCCCATCTGCCGTAGGCACTGAGGAGAGAAGCGGGAGAGAAAGTCCCACCTGGGTCAGTGGAATAGGAGACTGAAGTTGTTAGCGATGCTGAAAAACTGAGGGGAAGAGGTCTTTTCTAAGGGCAGTGCAGGCCCTGACAGGCATTATGCATAAACACCGCCAGCACTGCCCAGACCAGCCAAACACATTTCAGATTAAAGTAGATTTTTGTAATGCATTTTTGGTAATACACAGGCACTACGTACTAAAAAACTGACCTCTTATTGCTGGAATGCCTGAGGTGGGATTACTGAGGATCCTAACCAATTAATCAAGAGCAGCTATTTCAGTGAGCCTCCCCAATCCTTGACAGAGTAAACACACACTGAGTGCCACCACACAAAAGCCCTTTCCGGAACTGATATTCCTTCCTCCAGTGTTTCCAGCCCCAGTCTGAAGGCTCAGAGGGATTTGGCTAGGGAGAGGATGAAGCAGGTGAGTTTTGGTTAGATCTTCTCACACTGGTCGTTGCACAAGACCTCAAGCAGCCCGGGGAGATTGTTTTCTTTTTCCCTCACATTCACAAATCTCGTGCCACCTAAATCTTTCATCTCCCTGCAGAGTATTCATCTACATGCTGCTATTCCCAAATGTGGCACCACCAGTGGTAAATGTCCTCCTCCCTCAAAATGATGCAGAATTGGGTCAATCTCACTCACTAACTCTGATTAAAAGCACAGACTGCATGTTAAGAGGGGTGATAGATACCTCATCACTGCTCCATCTGTTGGGAAATGAGGGGCGCAGTCTCTTGATGCACACGATCTCCCTCATGTCCTCGTACGAGGGGTCGCTGGGTACGAGGTCATGGTATGGAAGCTGGTATTCCTCAACTATTCCTGAAAGAAGCAATTAGTTGCCTGTCACTTGCAGAAAACAACTTCCACTCCCCTCTTCCCCTCTCAATTTGTAACAGATTGGCCATACTGCTTAACAGTTGGGTGTGCTTCTCCTGAAAAGGAGTTCCCTGCCCTAGAAGTTTATTCCACCGTCAAATTCCAATGTAACCACTGCCGTGTAAAGACTGGCCAGGTGTCTTAATCCAAAAATGTAATTACTTGCCAAGTGAAACAGTTTCTACCACTGCTGTCCAGTCCAGTAATCTCACAGCAAGAGATGCTAACCTAGGGTCTGTATCAGAGTAATCTGAGAGAGAATTAACCTTGAGTTAGGTCTCCTTCTTATCAGTGGACCTGGAATACAGTTAAGGGCATTTCTGTGCCTCCTCAGAACACAGCAAGGTACCATTCTTTGTGCATAGCAACAACGACAAAAATATTACAGGTTTAACATCACAACATTGCAATACACACCACCAGCTTTTAAACACGGGGATCCTGCTGCTCATCAGCAACATTCAGCTCCTCTAGGGTGAGCATTCAGCACAATACTGCAGGATTTAAAGACCCATAAAGTAGAGTGAAGGTAGCAGAGACCCAAGAGAGACATGCTCTACTCTTGCCACCAGACTGGCATGGAACTGCTACCAAGTAATTTCTGTGCATTTAACTTTGTCAGTGGCAAAACGGAGGTAATAACACCCATCATTTCTGCACTACACTGAGCTCTGCATGCAGAAAGAGGGAAATGAAGCACATCACTGGTATGACAGTGATGTAATAAGTGCCACTTCCCTCTGGTGTTTTGCTACTTGTCTTGTAAACAGATTATTTATTTCAAATAGTAGCACAGCAAACCCCAAATTGCTTGTCCTCCTCCCTTCCTTTAACTCCAACTAAACAAAGAAATCACTATTTTCTTTCTGTTAAATTAGCTGAACACCCCCAGTCCAGCAGAAACGTGATGCCTTTGGAAAAGGTCCCCAAGTGAGTTCCACACTTCCTCGGTGCAGGCATCTGCTGCCTTCAAACGAGCCATTAAAATATAGTCTAAACCTCTGCTGTTGAAATAGCACTGACTGATGCTTTAAAGTAAGTTTCAACAAGAGAACAGATATTAAGAAAGGTACCTCTGCGGTTTACCCACATTGGCATATTACTGTAAAAACAATTACCCAGAAAAAAAGTAAGGGAAAATTCAAGGTTCACTGACACAATTAAAAGTGATCTCCCAGCTCTTTACCTCCTGAAACACATCTCCTTGCTATCTCCCAAAGGATGAGTCCAAAACTGTACATATCAGCCATGATGTAGGACTGAAAGTGATTTCGATTCAAGCTTTCATCCAGCACCTCAGGAGGCATATAACGTTTTGTTCCTACACGGGTATTTGGAGGGATGTCTACCTCATTTGTATCACTAAAAGAAAATGAAGAAAAAAAGGGCATCAAACATGTAGTAAAGTGGCTCGAAAAGAAAGCAATTTAGATGGAAGAAGTAGTAAATTCACACCACATCCACTCTCAAACAAGGTCAAAAGTAATGCATAATCTTAATGGAACAATTCTTGCAAGAAAAGCTTCTTAGTGTGATGGCAACCCTCCTTAAAAGGCTGACCCGCCTGAGGCTATGTTAAGCATTCAAATGCAGAACTAAAATGGAGATAAGACTCAACAGGGATGCTGTAACATTTGTGAGATTTCATTAGCATTAGCCGGAGATCTAATGTTAGTGATAACAATCAAATCTTCATTAAACGCTGTTTTCTTAACATACTCCACCACCTAATGCTTCCATCTTAGCAATTAATGCTAAGTAGCTGGGGCAGTATCTCTTAGCTGTAGCAAATCAGATCTGCAAGGAAGATGAATCTGTTATTTTTTGCATGCATTATGTTTAATCTCTCCCAACCTTTACACATCAAGATGTGTAGACACAGAGGGATAAATGCATAAAAACATCTAAGCAGATGTGTCACACCTCACACATTGACCAGAAGAGACAAGATGTGGGAAGCAAATGCCCATTAATTATGTGAATGGATTCTTGTTCTTCTTATTAACTCAGATTCAGCTACACCAGTTTCGATGTTTTTAAAAGTTTGTATGTTTTATATAAGTTATATATGGCATGTAGAGTTTGCTTAAAAAGGTCTGTTTTCCTTCCCTCACCTTCAAAATGTACGTTATTTAAAATACGATGCATACAACAAAAGCTCACAGAATAATTCTATTTCTGTAGTTTTCTTCATGTACAGCAATTTCTTTTTACCTACTGGTACAAAGAAAAGCTGAGTCTGTGGTACAACCAGTCACCTACACAGTCATTAAATCATACATATGCTGGTGGCACTTCTGTACACCTCCAAGAATGTAACATAAATCCAGTGACCTGCGCTATCTTGCAATATTTCAAATGAAATGGAAACACAAAGAATTTTAATAGAATCATTAGCTTCAGCAGAGCACACCCCTTCCAACTATTTTCTGTTCCCTGTGTTGCCTGAGAAATGCTGTCTGAGGAAGGATTCAGTATGAAAACAAGCCAAGTATATAACGTAAATTCCATCTGGAGTGTGAAAAATCCATATTTCACCTTCTTTTGTAACAGCACTTGGTAATTCCTAGCTCTTCTTCGTTCATAGCTAAGCAATGTGCTGCTCTCTATTTGCCAGGCAAAGTACACCTGCAAAGGGTGAATTTCTTCCCCGAAACTTTTTAATAGTGTGTTTTCAAGTTGCTGTTTTCTAGGCTTCTGTTCCTCAAAGTAAAAATATTCCTTTCTTGTCTCCTAAAGAAAGGTCAGGCTCATAAAGGAAATGCCTCGCCAAGAAACGTGGTAGGTAAGTGAATGGTAAGAAGAGCACATAAAAACTGTCTTTCCTTTCACTCTGAATAATTTCAGTTCAAGATTTGTATAGAATTCTTAAATTTTTTTAATACTCTAGGGAGTGCACGGTTTCAAAGCTGACCTCCGAAACGGAAACCTTCGGTCTATGTATTCTGGACACATTTCTGTATACAGAAAAATCGGAGACTTTGGAACACACGTCTCCACCACCAGGACCACCGCTGAGAGATCAAGCTTCTTTTGAACAGAGCTGTCAGAGAGCAGTGTCTCCTTATGAATCCCAGGAGTGAGTAAGTTCTAGTTGTCTGCTCTTCCTAAGTTGTTTAAACACACAACCATTTTTTAAAATCAAATTTAAAAGCCATTTCAAAAATCAAATCTGTTCTTCGGCAATTTGATTTGTAGGAAATGAAACAAAAGGCAGCCCAAATGGGGTCCTTTTCAATAAATCCTAGTTAGTAACTTGTGCAAATTATTACTATTTTTCTCTCTAAGTTGAGAGTGAATTTTCATGGGATCAGACAAGCTCCAGTGACAAGCTCACTGATGTGACCTCAACCTGTCGGTGCTACGTCCTTTCACCGTGTGCCAGCAATACTGGGGTAGCTACAGAGGACGGAGTGATGAAAACAGAACCTTTATGCAAATGGAGCTGATGTGCTGAAATAATTAAAAAACGATGTTTGTACACCTGCACGAGGTGTTTTGCATGACATTCTCGACCCCACAGGTAACATCACACAGAGCTGAGCAGAGCCCAGAAGGTGTGCGCATACGCTGTAGGTGCTTGCTCACACGTGCACACTCAGTCAACAACAAGGGCAGCTTTTGCACCTGATTTGTTAAAATCTCCTCAGCCCCCTCACTCTGACTCACCTGATAAACTTAACAGCCAAGCCCAAATCTGCTATACAGCAGGTGCCATTCTTCTTCACCAGGATATTCTTACTCTTTAGGTCACGGTGGGCAATAGCAGGTTTGCCCTGAGTACTGAAGATCTCAGTGTGCAGGTGGCACAAGCCACTGACAGAGGAGTAAGCCAGTTTCAGCATGGCTTTTGTGTCCAAGGTAGTAGATTTTAGATAATCATAAAGTGAGCCGTTCTCATGGTAGTCAGTGATAAGATACAGCTGGGTCCAAGATCCTGTACCTTTAATATCTGCAGCAATGAATCCTTTAAAAAAAAAAAAAAAAGATATTTTCAAATTAATACTTCTCGTGGGGTTTTTTCTGACTGCTCAGAACTCTGGACTGTCATTCATTTCAGTAGTTTTATTTTAATAACGTATTTAATTCCCTTCATCTTACTTCCATGTGACTATGCCTCACCTCTAGCCTTTAATGTACTTTCAGAATGCCCAGATATGGAAACACCAGCAGCTGAAACAGACATGTTGTGTTTGGAGTAACAACCCCCAAGCCCCATTACTTTTTAACCTTTATTTATGTTTCAGTAATCCTTGAAACAACTTTCCTTTGAAAAGCACTGGGTGGCTAATTGCAGAGCACAGCAGGAAACAAAGCACATCGGAAAGGACATCAGATAACAGCAAATACAAAATTGCTAATCTTAAAAACCTGTTCACTATCAAATAATTCTCTTTCACTTCACTCACCAAGAATATTTTCATGTCTCATCAGGACAGTCTGGTAGATTTCTGTTTCTCTGAACCAGCTGGCCTCCTCTGTAGTAAAAAACACTTTCACTGCTACCTTTTCGCCACGCCACTTTCCCATCCAGACTTCTCCATAGCGACCTTTTCCAATCTGCTTCACCATTTGAATCTGCTTTGCGATGGTCCTTTGAACCTGTGAAACGCCAAGGCAGATCTTATACCTTGCTCAGTGGAAATCTCTGCATTCACCTCCCTCCTCCTCTGTCTCCTTCCCACTCAGCCAGGCCAGGGGGAGAGTGGAATATGGAGAATATGCAGCCATTGTGACACGGATTTCAGCAACCCTTCACAACTGCAGTTGCTTCCCATCTTCTCCAGGACACACTGCTGATGAGGACATTCCCACCACTATGAAGAAGCCTTTCCATGAAAGCTCAAAATGCCCTGTGGTCTCTCAAGAAACTGAATCAGTCTTTGTAAAGGAAATATTTTACTAGGAAACCTTGAAATTTTTATTTTCCTGTGGGATGTAGAGTTTGGTGGAATTTTTTTTTGTTATTTTTGGAAAAGTTTTGACAGAAAACACTCCTGGTCACCTCAATGCAGTCCAAATTCCAAAGGGGTACATAACACATTTGAATTAAAACAGGGATGTTTGTTACATACTCAGCAATGCTGAGACTCAAGGCTAGGCCTCACAAGAGTCAAAAGCCTATTAGAGGTCCAAAACTAGCAAAATTACAAAATTACTTTTTTTTTTTTTTAGGACCATACTTCCTATCACCTTCCTTGAAATCACCACGCCTGATTATTTCAAAATATACACTTGGTGTTAGGAACCTCAACCACTACTTAGAGAGTTAAAACACACGTGCCTACATTAATTTTAATAATTACATATTAATGAAAAGCAATTCCCTCCCCAAAGTATTTGAAAGAACAACTTTCCAGTGTCTGTGCCAGCTTTGTCAGTGTCTGAACTATGAGCTAATGCTGAAGTCATGGGTACTGCAAGATCAATGCTCATGGCAGCAGAGATACTCTTCACAAGGATGACAGACCCCACGTAGCAGATGGACTGCCTCTACATTTAACAAGCGTTTACAGCCACAAAAATTCTTGGACAAATGGAGACTAATAACCCCATCAGATTGGAGCATGTCTGCAGATCATGTATTTCTGAAAGCTCAGAAATAAAAATGTGAGTGGATGCTGCAACACAACTCACTGGTGTTCATGGCTGACTCTGCCTCACCCCAATAAAACAGGAGATTAAAATGTCACCCTCTTGTGCTACAGCACTGCCAGTTCAATCCACAGCTAATGAGGGTTTTTTTGGTAAGATTTGGTAAGATATTGAAAGAATATTTCCTCCAATGCAAGGAGATTTTCATCTGGCCCAAGCAATTGGCAAAATGTGGACAAGTTCAAATTCGTGGTCTCTTGCTCGGTTTTGCCACCATCCAGACACAAATCTCCTGTAGTTTATTGCAGCAAGTCAATCTAACTGAATCCCTATGAAATCATATTCATTTCATGCAATGCAAAATATTTTTGCAATCTTGGCTGACAGAAATCAGCAAAACTTGATTTTTTAAACCATTTGCTTCCTTTGTTACACTTGGGAGGTCCATGGAAATCACCACTTTGGTAATGCCAAGCAGACCTGCCCCAACCCCACTGCAGCATGAATGTGCATCCAAAGAAAAACTCAAAACCTATTAGGTCAGGCCTATCATCATTCATTTCTTAAGTAAACCATTTTTACTTACATGGTTTTCCTATTAGACAATTTTAAGAAGCAAAACATACAGTGGTATTTATGCAAAGCTATTTTGAATATTCCAGTTTTCTTCTTCTGTCATTTACACAGAATTCCATTTTTCCAGCCCTGCACTGTATTATTATTATTATTAGACTTCCAAGACGGTGGCTTCAGTGCCATCATTTTTGATTAACATCAGTGAAAGCCAACAATAGAGATCAGCCTTAATTTTTAAAATTGATTTATTATCTTTTATACTCTCATATAGTGATTGAACAATAGTTATATTACACTGGAATTTTGCTGTAACATTTTGTAATGTCATTTTAGCATTGTTGCTTTCTATTTTGCCCATTTTAAAAATGCATCCTGAACAATAATGTAGTTATATCAAATAACTTAATTTGTGTAAATATATGTAATGGCATCATAAAGTACATGCAATTACAATACTTAATGATGAAAAGTTCCTTATTAAATTACATTAAGAAAATGAAAAACACATTTCTGTTATGGGTTTTCAGGCGGCAGAATACTATGTGAAAGGCCTTAACCTGGTTTTGTCTTGCTAGAACTGGTCAAATGATTTCCTATGAACAATTTATTTTATTTTAAGGAATTCAGCTCCTTCTTGAATCATAAACCAATTATGATTTCTAAAACAAATAGGTTAATCAAAATTGTTGGCTGAACTGATTTCATAAGCAAGCTGAATGATGTGTTCTTGTGAGTTATTTATGCTGAGTGGGGCTGGAGGTTTTCTTTTTCTTTTTACATCTGTGTATTTTGCTGCTTGAGCCCTGTAAGCAGCCAGGTAAGGTTACATGACCTTTTCTTTTGTCGCTCTGAGTGGAAACAATCCAATTACCAACTATTTCTACCTTCCTGGCATTCAGCTAAATGTGTTCAGCCACTGCAGATGAAAATTTAGACAGACCAACCTTTTGTAAATTTAATGTTTTGAACAGAAAATTCATACCTATGGCTGGGATGCAGTCCCCTGAAAAGCAAAGTTCATTGGAAAGGAAATTAGGAAAAAAAATGTGTGAGAAGGTAGAGACCAACGTGTAGTTCAGCAAAATCTTCAGACAGACCATTTTGCAGCATTTGACCTGCAGCAAACTCTTCTGGCAGAGGTACAGACAGGTCAGGAGACAGAACGCTTGCTGAATGTCATCATATTGACAAATTCTTGGCTAATACTTGTTTTGGGTATAATGTTTGTACCCATTAGAATAAATGTTCCACACAGAAGAACATTACCGGTGAGCATAAGGTGACATTTTGCACTAAATTTGCATCTTACTTTCCAGAAATTATAACCCTAGATGTTTCAGTCTTTGCATAAGAAAACAAAGTTAAAAATAAGCGAATAAGCTCTTGACAGGCACTTTCTATACACTTGTTGCAGGCATGGGCATCACTCTGTGCATTTCTGGTGAACTCATAGCGGTTGTAGCTGTTTGGGAAATGCTGCAAACATCTATTGCCAATTGCAAGATCCATTTTCTTCTCTTCCACCCAAAATCACTACTTAAAGAAAAAATGGTATGTGTTTTTTGTAAGCAAGGGGAGATGGGGGGCAGGAAGAGTTCCTTGAGGAAAAACGCTCGGTCCTGTGGCTGCAAAGTCTCCAGGCTCGAGAGAAGTGGACTGGCAGAAGACTGGGTGGCTTCTGCCTCGTGGAGCAGTGGCACAGCTCTGAGAGCTGCTGAGCAATGCCCCAGCTGGGATGTCACCTTGGCCATTACAGCAGCTAATTAGCACGAGTTGGTTTTCCCATCCACTACAAGAGCGGACCTGGGGACACCGCTCAGAGCACAGATCCCTCCTTCAAATTGCTCACTGGGACAGAGGGAGGCATAAAGAACAAGCAGTTATTACCAGCACTGCTCCAGCTTTTTCGAGATCCTGGTCTGAAGGATCTGAAGGACTGAGTCATGCACTGCTATGAGATGCCTCAGGGCACCTGCTACCCACATGGGCTGCTAGAAACATTTCCTCTCAGAGAAGTACAACCAAGTTCCTTGTATTTGCTCAGAATTATTAAATTTTTTCTGCCATTGTAACAGGTAGGAGTAGCACATGCAGACTAAGACCTTGATGTGGCAGGTGCTATGCAAAAGAAAAAAAGCAGTAAAAGGAAGAATCCCTCACAATTAAATCAACTGGAAGCACGTGTTAGGAATGGTCCTGAGCTGCACACAGGATCTCTCCCTTTCCATGGGTGCTAGAAGGACATTGATATGGGATACGACAGAGCTTTCTTAAAGCCTAGAACACACAGCCTGTTGCTTCATTTTTAAGGAAATAAAGAACTTCCCATTTAATTTCTTCTTTAGGGTGTATAAAAAAGATGTGCGGGCAAAAAACAGACAGTACATAGTAACTGGAAACTGGACAACACCTGCAGTAGTAGCATTACTACAAACGAACAGGTTTGGGAGACAGGAGGGACATAACCACTCTGAAAAATGAAAATGAAATATAAACCATTTTCTCAGGGGCATTTATTTTAAATAAGTAACCTAGCTTATTTACCCGTTCTTTTTTACCAGTCATGATCCCCAGAAACAAGACTCCCTGGTGAACAGAACTATTTTGCCACAGAAGGTTTTGCCTTTTCAGCAGGTTTCGTAATCCTTGAGTCTCTTCAGAAATAATCACAAACTCCATCCCTGTGCCTTTAACCTTTGAGATTGCCACGCTACAAGGAAAAAAATTCCCCTTGACTTCTGAATGCAAAGTGAAGTGAACAAATAAAAATATTTGGTTCTAAGTTTGACAAGTTACAGTTCCCTTTAGAAAAAGACCATGTGTCAGTGTTTGAAACTCTATTGTGTGTTGCACACACAAAGGAAGAAAACAAGATCAGTAAGCCAGGTGCTGTCCTGTACACTGGAGTAAATCCTGACACACTTCCATGAGCTCTCTTAGCCTGTACTTACCCTATGGTATCTAAAATAAGAAATGAGCTGAGGTAGAAAAATTTTTTTTTTTTGGCTTAGTTCACATGAAAAAATGTCCCCTGCTTCTAAAGCAGCTGTTCTCCAGCTTAAATCCTTGTCATTTCTGGTAGAGAAAAAAACCCCAAAAAACCTAAAACAACAGCTGAGGACACATAAATATAATTTTTTTGAGCCTCTTCTCCCTCTGTTCATCTATGCCTTTGAAATGTGCATTAAAATAGTATTGTTTCCTTACCAGGAGAGGGAGCCCGGAACCGCTCCCTGAGCTCTGGGACTGCTCGATCAAATCCTTCAGGGACTCTCCAGGGGGAATGTAGGTCTCATCCTGCTCCAGCCCGATGCTGTAGTGGGGCCTCGTCTCCTGACGCTTGTATCTGACGTTTTACATGAAAATGAAATGAGTTTTGAATAAAATGAACACATGTGCAATGAATAATGCACACTGTCCTTCACATTTCCCTCATTCATAGACTAACAGCTTTCTCTGCTTCCCTGAGGAATACTCTGGACTCGCTGGCCAAAATTTTTTATTTTATTTTTAGCAACTGTTTTCAGCATCAAAACTCTAAGTATAACACTCAAAGGCCATGCAGACTGGGGTAAGTTTGCAAAGCAACCAAATGTTTTCCTTTCAGAAACTTAAGTACGTCTAAAACACCGACCAAGTAAATAACTTTATTTTACTGTCAGCAGTGCATTTCTAGGAGCCGGAGGAGGTAAAGTCATGGAATCTGGGAATATGTAAAAAATGTGCCAAATTATTAAAACGTAATGTATGTAGATTATGAGAACATTCTGGACATATTTACTGACATTCCTGTATTGTCTTCTTTTTTTATGATGAGTTCTTCATCGCATAAACAAATTTAGAAGTCTTAGATATATTTCCCTCACAAAAATTTCCCTATAAAATTTGTCCTTTGGCCTTCTCAGTAAAGAATAATCTGTGCTTGAATGGCTTTTTAAGATGTTGAGTGAAAGATTCTGTATGAAATACATCACACAGGTATACCTGTGAATAGGATGAATAAAATACACATTTTTTCTCATGATAAAATTACAGTTTCTCATTTCTTTTCTTTAAGGTCCACTTCTATTTTTTTCAAATTCCTAAATCTATAAAAAGATAAATGTTGGTAGGAACATTAACTAACTGCCCAAGTAGTCCTTATTTACCTGAAGTAGCAGAATATGATGATAAGCACCAGAAGGATGCTGCAAACAGTCACTGAGATCAGCAGGGCCTTGTGGTGAATGTTTCCTTCAGCAAAGTCTACGGTTAGAAAATGAGAAAGGTGGAAAATTTAGAAAGGCAGGTGGTACGAAGTCAGTGTCAGAAGTGCATTGAGCACAAGACCATTTCCACATTTTTGTAATGAATTCCTTTGCGAGATACCCCTGGATTCCCCAGGCATTTTGTGTGCTTCCTCTTTGATCCTCACTGACCAGGACAGAACTGACATCTCCAAAAGACTATTTGTTTTTTTCAGCCCTCACTCAGACAAAACATCACCTTGATTTGCAATTCCCTGTTTGGCTCTGAATGAAAAATCAATCAAGACCTGTAGCTCTGGGTCTTAAGCTGAGTGATCAGCCAGGACCTGCAAAAATTACTGCCTTTTTTAAACACTCATACTAAGTAGCATCCTATTGAGTAGTTAATATAAAAACACCCTCAGAAAGAGAAAAACCACGAAACTGCATTTATCTTAAAAGGGAAGACAGAGCAGACCATTCAGCCTCCAAGAAGGCAGGCCATGAGAGGCCTTCAAAGTCTATTTCCATCATTACAGAACAATTTGTCGCTCAGATCCTGATTTAAACACCTGAGCAGGAATTTCCTTCTCCATTTGCTCTATAGCAGCCCTGTGTGCCAGCAAGTCCTTCCTATGCTGGTGGGCAAAACTGTCCTTCCAGCAGCTTTTCTGTGAAACCCTTTGAAAATAAAATGTGTCAAGTAACTTGTAGAAAATGCTGTTACATAAAAACTATTAAAATGTTTCAGTCAACTTTGTATGAGAGACTCGTATTCTCCTTAAAGAATAACTCCAAATTTGTATTCTCAGATCAGGCAAGCAAGTCTGACCTTCATTCATGCTTCTCTGCTGAAAAACAAAGACATCCAGCCCTATTCTTTTTTAACCTCCCCTGCCGCCCAAACTCTCAAAATTATAGTATTTCGGCATGTACATACACAAACCACCCTCCCAATAATGGGATAATGCAAATGAGGGCCATGTTTTCTGAAACTCTTCCAGCCTTGCTGTCTTGCATCCTTCACTCCAATGCCTTACACACGGTAGAATGCAAGAAATCTATCCGTATTGACTCGTCCTGGAACGATGTTATTATGTTTCAGATTTACAAGGGTAATGAGACCAGGAGATTCCTAAGGGACTCTTAGTTTACTCTCAGACTCTTTTATTTTAAAGATCCGGTTTCTCCTTCTTTTTTTTTTTTTTGTTCCCGAACAATTTCTTTCCTTTCCCTTTCCACTACAGAGATTACCTACCAACACACCTTCTGGTCACACTGGTCATGTATTAACCTGCCATTACCTGCTCCGGGAGCACTAACGATGTAAACATTCAGGCTGTGGCTGATGCCTTTGAAAGAGGACACTGACACGTCTATCAGGAAAACACTCGAGCCCATCCTTCTGCCTGCCACAGCAGATTTATCCCTGGCCTGCCACTCCAAGAGGGCCGTGGGTCGAAACTGAGAGCCCACCAGGGAATGCAGAGCTCTCTGGTGAAGACTCAGCAGGGCTGAGGGCTCTGGTTCGTGCTTTGTAAGCAGCCTGTGTCAGCCACCATCTCCTTCTAAAATGGGTGGGTTCTAACAGCTTCAGATGTCTCAGCCCATCAGATGAATAAGCAGAGCACAGAGACCCCAGAGTGGCATTTTATACTTGAGAGAAACCCAGATAAGTGTCCACAGCAAGGGTTCTACCACTTCACAGAGTAAGACATGATGGAAGCTGGGCTTTTGTGCATGGCAGTAACGAAAGCTGATGTCAGACGCAGAGAGAACAATTCAGATCTTATACTTGGGTCTGCTAGATGTTAAAGCCATGGAAATCTGTGCATTTTTGCAGACACAAAGTGTTGCCCATGAACTTGTTCACGCTGTCTGTGCATGTATGAGTATGTACATTTGGAGAGAGATGATAAACATGCGGAAATCTTGAATCAAATTCCCATAATTTTTAGGGTTTAAGTGATCCAAACCTTATGCTCAGTGTTTCTAATGGGCTTTTCCCATTGAGAAAAGTAAATAAATGCAGTTTGGTTTTCCCAGAGCCCAGAAGGCATTTTGGAAGTGCTGTGTAGCTCCAAGATGAACTTCAGGCTCCAACACAGCAAAATTCTTTGGGTATCCAAATGCAATTACGTGAAGCAAGCGCAAGGAAAGCATGAAAGACATAAAGGAACATATCCTGACCTCCTTGCTGGGAGCAGCTGACACAGAATTTGACCAGATGCAGAGCTGACCCTCTTGTGGTGCGTGGTGTCCCCCATGCCTACAGTGGCACAGGTTTAGTAGTGGTTCACTGTGCACAGCACAGCACAGGCATACAACTGGCTCTCATAGGAGGGGAGAGTAAGTTCCATATGCCTTTATTTTTATTTGGCTATTTGAGAGGCAATACTGATGGTAAGGGAGCTACTGTCCCACCTTTCAAACACTTCCTACATTTTTGAAGCAGTTTGGCAGAATTTCATTTGCTTGCTCACTTGAGGACTTCATAATCTTGCTGGTGTGTGGACAATATAAGATTAAATGGAAGCCTCCATCCTTACACCAGCAGTATCTGTTTGTTCTGTTGCACAGCAACTCAGTCTGTTCTGATCCAGGCTGGATGTCTTCTGCTCCTCCAGCCCATGCAGTTCCCCACAGAGTAGCAGCACAAACCTTCCTTTCCCTGCACTATTTGACCAGGAGGAGGGATGGGGAAGCTCGGCTGTGAGTCCGCCTAGTGACTTAGCTGTGGGCTCTGTGGTGAACACCGTGGTGGGTCCCAGTCAGTGCCAGTTTATGTGATGGAGGTACTCTGTCCTGTAGGAAGTTCAGTGCTGTGCTTTTTACTGTTGTGTTACTTGGTAACTGCAAGGTGCCAAGCAGCAGGGTTATGAGAATAAGCAGCAGCTTCCACAGAGGCAGCAGTGAGCGATTACCGGGAGCACGGTGTGGGAAGTGCAAAACAAACACACGGTGGGTTTGGGAGGCTTCTTCACATACCTTGGCTGGCTGATAACAGTGAATCCCAGCAAACAGCACATTAACAGTGTCATGTTGTAGGAAAACAGTGGTGCAGGCTGGTGTCAGCGGGGAGCTCGGTGAGACCAAGCTGCCTCTCAGTTATTCTCCTGTGATTTCCCCCCTCCTCCACCACTCGTTCCCCTCACTGTCATCCGTGGGACCATGCTGAGGAGCGCATTGAAAATGCCACCCAGCAGGTTCAGAAGTCAGCATTTCAAAGAGAGAGGAGGTTCTCCTCCCACCCCAGGTCCCTCCAGTTCAGAATGTTACAGTTATCCAATTAAAAACGGCAGTGAAATCTGAGGCGTGGAGACTGTGTGCACACATCAAACCCCATCATTCCTCCAATCATTCCCTTGCCCATTCATCACTGGCTCTACAGGCAGGGAGCCAGACACGGTGGCACCACCACTTCTGCTTATATAGGCTCTAAATCAGTAAAGACATATTTCTCCTTCTGACTGGTCTCAGCCTGTGCTTTCGCTGGGATTTCCAGGAATATCTTTTATTGTTTAAAGCAGAGGTGTTATATCAGACCCAATTATGATTTTCATTTCCTTAATAAGACAGATGTATAGCTGGTACAAGGACTTAATGGTTTCTCCGGGATATTTTATCCTGCTAGTTCTGCACCAAGATGAGCTCAAAACTTAGGCTTAGCTGTTGTTTCTTCCATCTTACTTAACAAGACTTGCTTTAACCAGTGTTAATTTTTCTGGCTCTCACTTCCAGGTATGTGGTCCTCCTTTCCTTTCAGGGGGGAGAGGAGAAGGATAGGGCGTGGCATAAATCTTGCCTTGCAGCACATGCCAGGCCTGGAAAAGCACTTAAAGAACACACAAGTCACTTGCCTTTGTAGCTGTTACCTTGGTGCATAGGTCAATTTGCAGTTCAGCAACCTCTGACCTGCAGCTGTGTGCTCTCCCTAGACTTTGTTTCCCATGAGGTATCACCTCAGACCTGAGTTCATCAGGAGCCAAATTTCTGGTTTTTAAATGCTGAGGAGCATACATATCTTTCATGGAACCCTGAAGGTCAGAAGGTTATTCCAAGAAGCTTGTTTTTAAGTTCACCTCTCTTTCGTTGTACTTACAGTTTATGTTAAATTTGATATACAATTCTAACATAACTCAGATAATCACAGCCTAATCTAAATGCTTCCAGTAGAAACAATGATCACAGCCACAGTACTGGGCACTGGCAGTAGCATGTATTTGTACACAGTATTTGTACCTATTTGCAGTGAGGGTCTGTGGTTCAAACTATGGCGCTTTTTTCTGAGGTTTCACACCAGGATACAGCAGAGACAAATTAAAACAGGCCTGTCACCAAGAATGACATATTTACTTAAGGCTTTAGTAAAGGTGATGACTTCAGCCCTCTTCAGCCACATTTATTGAAGCAGTTCCTGAAATGCATGTCTACAAAACACTGTCAGGATGGGGGGTAGTGTGAGAGCTTATTAAAAAAAAAATCTGCAGAGTATGTTGAGTGACTACATCACCTTTTGTCTGTCAAGCTAAAATAGTCAACTTCGCAACACACAACAGCTAGAACCCTGCGTCAACTCTCCAAAATTTCTCTTTTAAAAAATATTGCCTCTGTTGTTTAATGGGTCGGCCACCACGGTTCCCAAGTGATTCTTTATTTACCCTATATACACACAGAACAAACCCAGAATCGATCCAAACAACTTCTGCCACTACCAAAAGCTTGGTTTATTGCTTTCTGTATAAGCAGTAGATAGCATTGCCAAGTAACTAAAATCTTAATAAGATGAATGTTTAGTGTTAGGCACTGATTCAGTATTTTTAAGTAGTCCTAATGTAGAATAAACTCAGCCAGTAGCAAGAAGAAATCATGGCAGTGTTTTCCAAACTGATATTTAATGAAAGACTAAGTAAGTGTGAACAAATATTGACTGCTTTTTGGAGCTTCTCTCTCAGACCAAAGAACTTTTTGAAATTAAATAAATCAACAAAGTAGTACATAACTCTTCGGCTGGAAGTCAGAATTTTATGAGGTTTCGCTGCCTTAATGCCTTGCTAGTAAACAGTGAAGTATTTACATACTACTCTCCAAAGGCCTGACTCTGCAGCCCATCTGTGCAGAATTTCACAGGCCTGAAGGGAACAGCTTACATGAGTGAAGGCTTTCTCCAAGCATGTACTGGTGTAAGTATCTGCTGTTTGTGAAATTAAGAGTGCACTTGTGCATTGATCTGGATCTTCAACACAGCACGTCATGATTATAAATTCTTCTGCAACTCTGAACTGACTCAATGCTGACTACCACAACTCCTGCCGATGCCAAGAGTTTATTATGGATGAATTTACACTCACTTAGGAATACACTTCTATAAAACGTATTCTGAACATCCAGACAAAAATAGCTTTAACAACTTTCAGAAAGTGATGTTTAAACAAACAAAAATGTTAAAACCTTGCCTCAGCATCTACTAAGTTAATACATGTCCATTTGCTCTTGAATAAAAATTTTTTAAAAAAATGTATGTGAGTTCTTCCCCTACAATCTATTTTCAGCTACATTTTTCACATTAAAAATACACTTCAGTGAGTCGTTATTGTCCTAGTGCTGGATGACCAGGTCTTTCAAAGAAGAAAAACTTAACAGACTTAAGTCAACTTGAACTGACTGATTTACCACTGGACACCTGGTCCCCGATGTGTGTGGAGTTATGAAGGACAGTAACACATGATGGAGGAACTGGAGAGAAGATTCCATTTTATTATCATGCTAAAAAAATACAAAGCAAGAGTCATCCTCTGCCACGATCGATCAGTCTAGGTCTTTGCGGTGATCTCTGATAGCTCAGCAGGTCTGTGCTAGGACAGTGTCATGCAACTCTAATGCATCTTGTATTTGCTGCATGTGTGCAACAGAAGTAACAGCAAGCATCAGCACCACTCCACACAAAGCCTGGAGAGATACTGTTTAATGCCATTTATCTCTCTAATCACATGCATTTGGATAGGAGTGCTTCAGTTTGGGCTGTTTTTCCCTAAGGCACAAGGACCAACAGTAGGAAAAGATCAGTTTAGGACTGGATTTTGTTCCCCTTACCTCGATTCTTCAGTGGTGGCAGCGTAGGGTGAAGGTGTTTGTTACAGTAATCTTGGCCTGTGCAACATTCAATAGATCTTCTCTGATGTGGAATAGGAGTGTCCTGAAACAAGCAGTGTGACAGAAAGCAAGTCATTCCCAATGTTGTAAATATACACAGTCATTCTAGCACCTGAAAGATGTGCTTGCTAGCTGGACTAAAATCTGCTACAGATTTCTGGGATGTGTGGAGTAAGGATTTCTGCCAACCAGCGCATCCAGCAATACTTCATCCAGCTAATTAAGACATTAATTCACTCCTAACTTACTCCTGTTGGTGCCTTAATGCTGCAGAAGGGACTGACTTTCTCTAATGGTGCAAGTCAGAACTGTGAAAGTCACATAAATCCATCAGTTAGACCAAAAATGAGTTAATATGGGTATCCAAAACAGGTTAGCCAGGATAATACAGGAATTGCTGCGTGGACTAATTTAGCTGCAGCTTCTGGTCTTGTGGGAATAAAATACCTTCCATTAGCCTTAATGATTAGACCATTGCTATACTCATCTAAAACCTTTTAAGTTTAACATGAGGAAAGGTGACCACCTTAGAACCACTATGCTCCATTGTCCATATGCCTTCCATTCCTGCAGTGTTACTTGTTTTCCATCAGGTGATCACTGTACTTGAAGGGAGTATCTGGCACCAAAAATCCCAAACCAAAGTGCAACTGCATATAAGACATTGCTGCAGTCCATCAAATAATATCCTAACTAACTTCAGCTAGCATGGAGATTTGAGGAGTTAAGACTGCAATTCTCTAAATTCAAAGTTCCTGTGAATGGGAATGTTATAGGAACAGCAGTGCCAAAACCAAAACCATGAGTTATTATTAGCAGCAGCTATAGTGTCATCTTTCGGGGATACAAACGCACTACCCTCAGCAATCGATGTGGATCAACTACCTGCCAAATGAACAGAAGTGAAAAACATGGACACAGCAATGTCTGTTGACTGAACTTTAATTGAAAACTATCAAAAATTCAAGCGACCCTCTGGCAGAAAATGCTTCCTCACCCGACACTGGAAGTCTGAGCCCTCTAATCCAAGACATCCCTTGGTGACTAAATGTCCACCGGACTCATCTTCTTCTATTATGGTGAAGCAGTAGCCATCAGTGCTGCGGATTGGAAAGAATCAATCAGGAAAAGGCACTGAAGTGAAAAATGTGCTGTTGAATATATTCTCAAACTTTGCTCCCTGACAGGCAAATCTGCCATTCACAAATCGACACACAGGGGCTGCTGCGGACCAGCTCCTGCACACACAGAGGAGGCTCTGCCTTGGAGCTGTGCACTTCCCTTCACAGCATTTCACAGCCTAAACCCCACTAACAAACACCCCAGTTCTCTGCCCGTGGTCATTACTGTGTTAAGACTTTGGAGATCTATACAATGCAAGCTTCAGTGAGGAACAAGGCACCAATATTTGCACCACAGTAGAGACCTGAAGAAAGAAACACTTTTGAGATACTAAACGCAAAATATTATCAAGAGTGATTTCTGATTCCTGTTTTAGCCATATTACGAACTGCAACGCTCTTGTGCATAAGCCCTTGAGTTATCATCAACACCCTTCATAGATGTTTACTTGGGTTATAAGCCTGAAGTGATCCCTAATGCTTCCGTTTACAAGAATGTGCACCAGGGAGGGCAAGTATACTAACAGATGGCTTGATGGTGCTGGTGATAAATGTCCTTCCTCGATGAAGGTCAAATGCCTGAATGCTATGGAAAGAGGGGGTGGAGGGCATGGAAAGGGTGGCTGCATTTTATTGAGACTGCTGTACATTAACTTCTCAGCACTCTCAGGGAGATACATAACACGTAAGAAACAAAAACTGACTGATTTGCAGGATGAAGATCCAAAAATAAAGAAAAAACTGTTTAACATAACATATTTAAGGCACAGAAAAATAAAATATTCTGTTATTTCCCCAGGAAAATAACACTGGCTATTACATGCAATGAGTATTTTTCAGAAGAGAAGAAACAAACTCAGTTAAAACAAGGAAATAAAAAGAAAAAAAGATTAGAAAACTTAAATACGGCAAAATTTCAGATGATTTGCTCCTTACTTGAATGAAACAAGAGTCTAAAGAGCATCAGCAGCAGAGGCAATGAAGATGTAGGAAATGAGAGGCACAGTTACACATTTAAGAGACAAACACAATTTGTAAGTATTAGCTACACGACAGAGAGATGCTGCATAGGATCATGTCAAACATTTTCTGTGGCATATTTTTATATTAGTGGGGCAGGGTCTAGCCACGGTAAGCTTATTACTTCAAATAATAATCTATCATGGGTTATTGACTGCTGGATCTGAAAAGTAACCGGCTGCACGATACAAATTACTTTCTCGGAGAAGCCAGCGAGGACTTCCACCCTTCTTGGACATTGTACATACGAGAGAGGCAAAGGAGACACTGACCCTTCTGGGCAACAACCACCTTGATTTCATTGCTTAAGCTGAAAAGATAGGAACAACAGGATTGCCAAGAGAGACTGTAAGGAATCCATTAGAGTAGGATATTATATTACATTAGATTTTATTTGTTTGCATGGTGCCTTTGATTTGGAGTAATGAGTAAGTTTAACCCAAGGGACAGAGCAACAAAACAATAAATTGCCATCAAATGAAACACAAAAATGGACTCCACAGCTAATAGTCCTCAGGAAAAAACCCAAACCTCTTGGTTCATCAAAGAAAAGCAGGAGAAAGAAAAGTCAAATTGTTTGCAAAAGGGAAAAAAAGAAACAGAAAGTCAGCAGCTTTAATTCTGTTTTTCTGACTTGTCATATGGGACTCTGATTCTTAACTCACTTCTGAAAACTAAATTCAGGCTCCTCATGCACTTCACTCCCTCTAAAAATTTTACTCCAAATAGAAAAAGAAAAAATCGGGTTGGGTAGGGCAAAATGAAGACATTATAAAGCTCCGACAGTAAGAATAAATCATGTTCTTTACAGATGTTAGAATAACTAAGGAAAAGTGAGAAAAAAAATAGCATTGCTGAGCAGAATAAACACTGGTTCAGCTTGCTCCTACCTCTAAGAAAAAGAAAACCCGAACAACAAAAAGTTTTCATGCAATATAAGAACTCATAATCTTTTTGAAAATTTCTGTGGTGTTTGGGTGAGAGGGAGAAGGGACTCTTCTGAAAAGAAAGAAAGATCTCCTACCTGCTTCCCCCCTCCTGCCCCTGACCTGTTCTCCTAGTTCACAGGATGTCAGATGGAACACACACTGCAAGTAAAGGGCAGGGAACACCCCTGCTGTTTTATTGATTACCCTACCTCCCCTACCTGCCTATGGTAGAAATGAAACTGTTCTTACCAATACAGCAAGTAACAAGTCAGAGATGTGTGCATAGTCTCAAATTTTATGTTTATTATGGTGAGTACACAAAGAGAAACATCTGTACATCACTGATACAAGTAAAGCAGTATGAAAAACCTATTCTCCATTTCCTAGGAAAAAAACTCTGCAGTACAGAACTGGTATTTTCTTAAAATCTGCAATTTGAATTCTAATTTTGTGTAATTTGATTCTGCAAACAGTGTGTAAAGAAGGAATTCAATGTGATGTTACTGAATACATCTGGGTACACATCCAGTAGCCTCCTCCACTGAAGCACCATCTTATTTGAATATGGTGCAGGAGAGCAATTAAGTTCTCTTTGGATGTGATCACTAATAAGCACAGATTTGCTGTGTTACATATTTGACAAGAGGGAATTTTTACAGAGTCAAAAGCCAGGAAAATAAAGGAAGTTAACAGCGAAACACTGACAGACACTGATATAGAAGGTGCTGCTACAATTACAGATTACCACAAAGAAAGCAGGGATCTTAACTCAGACCTTTCCTAAATGTCAGAAGAGAGGAACCAAGGCCAACAGCTTTGCATCTGCTCACACAGATGTCCTCACTGGCCAGAAGCCATTTCTCACAGAAGATGTGATTCCTCAGCTACCAAAACCTGCCTGCTGAAGGTTTCCCATCCAGCTCTGTGAGTGTGTGACACAGCCAGGGATGGCAATATGTAACTTTGAAAAGCAACATCTTTCCCTCATTCAATGCCTATCACAAAGAGACAGGTAACTTTCATAACTTTAAGAAAAGACCTCTTATCTTTAATTTTATTTCAAATGAGCCCATACAAGTATTATTACTTTTGTCCACTCCTCCTCTTTATAGTCCTGATTTTGTTACCAGAAAGAGCAAGATCATCTTTTTACTTCCATCCAATGTGACAAGTCCCTGTGCTCTTTTTAAAATGATCAAAAAATTTCCTATATAAAGGACTAAATTTAAAAACAATCATAAACATTAAAAAATTGAAAGGCTAACATCTAAGATCTCACCATAGCTTCTTTATCAGAAAACATTCAACTCTTCCCTAAAAATTAAAGTTTCTTAGAACAAAAGTTGCCTGAAACCAGTGCTTTGGCCACTGTCAAAGTCTTCTTTCTTCTACATACCAAATTTCAAAGAAAATTCAATCATATTATCTGGAGAACAGGAGAATGAAAATAACATCACTCAAGTGATTTTTCACCTCTGGTAACACTGAAAAAGCAACTTAACTATTTTATTGCTTTAGATAACCAAAGACACAGTTAGGCAGAAATACAATCCAGTAGGCAACACATAGCAACTTAAACTTTATCAGCCCAATCTTTAAAACTGTCAGCATTTATTTGTGCATGAAAATAGAGTGCGACAAGGCACCTAATTAGCCTCTCCCTTTACTGCAACCCCATTACAGTCAAAGCCAATTAGACGTAACACTGAGTTTTAAAATATGCAATTAATTATGATTAGACACAACTGTCCATGCGTTCACTTTGAACACACAAAACATGAAATGGAGCAGTAAAACAAGGTCCTGGTTATGTTCAAAGCAGCTCTGACCTTCTTTACTGAAAGCCTTTTATGAATCACACAGATGTTCAGAAAGAAGAATTAAGTTGCACCATGCAGCAGTTTAACACACCCTTTACAAGCAGAGGATTGTGAGCCTTCTCCAAAGGTTTTAACTGTCAGGGCCTTGAGTGCACCAACATTTTTCAATTGCCCAGAGTGGCCCCACTTGTGACCCCTCTTTCCCCCTACACAGAACCCCTGAGCAATGGTACAGGAGTGCCTGTCGCCAGCCATGGGAAGGGCTACTGAAGGAGCTGTCTCTGCCCATCGTGTTCAGAAAACCGTGGGGAAATGGGGTCCTGGTGAGTGAGGATATGGCCAGCCCTGGCATCAGCCTCAGCTCCTGGCTTGGCCCTCTTTTGCTACACCCTGGCACTAACCCTCCCTTGATGAGCTCACCCTGTAATGGGTCTTCCAAAACTCAGTGTACTCACAGACTGCCCCATTTCTAAAAGCACATTCTAAATAGAGCTACCGCTTTTCTACTGAGATAGAAAAGCATTCTGCCTTTTAAGCTGCAGTGTTATCCTTAGCTCTCTTAAGTATTGTTGGATTTAAACTGCAGAAGCATAAAGAAAGGGAAATTCTGTATAGGAACACAGCAGGCTGTTAGAGGATTTGATATACATGTGGTTAAAGAATATCAGCTTTTGAATTTTTACAAATACAATTATGGAGAGGATTTTAAATGGCCGCCAGATGTCCTCATTTTTATATAAACATTCAGACCACTGGTACTATGGGCAGGATCTATACTTTAAAGATGAGTACCTGTGGCAGCAGATAAAAATCTTCATGTGAGAGAACAGACTGCTTCTTACGAGAAAATTTTAATGGTGATTGCAATAGGATTAGCTATTGTATTCTGAGAGTTTTAATTTAAACACAGCTGGAAATGCTTTTCCATTGAACTGTCAGAGGTTCTTGCTCCTGGGCTCATAAAATGCTTCACTGCTTTAGTAAGAAGGTACAGAGAGTGGTTGATGCTCTCCAGAGCCCAAGCCCTGGCTGTGGATGTACTCAGTGAATTTCCTGGGTGTCAGAGCTTTGAGAGGCCCTTGGGTGCCCCAGAACCCACTGATTCATTCCTGCTGGGCTGGTAGGTCCAAACTCTGAAGGTCCAAGCACAGCAACAGATTGACAGAGATGACAAGAAGTTTGATTTTTTTTTTTTTAATATAAAATGGAAAAGGCTTTTAGTGGCTACATCCGAGGCAAGGAGATAATTAATGCAATAACTTTTAATCTGAAGCAGTCAATTTATTCTTCAAACACTGCAATCGATACTTCTTGAACTTCGAAATCAAGAAACTTCCTTTATAGTGAGGCTGAATGATTCCCCAAGTGCTCTAAAATTGTGCCAACAGTCATTCACACAGGACAGAATATGGAAGTTACTGCCTGACTAGTAGGATGATCCCAAAACTCAGGGGAAGTGAAGAATCTCTCCCAGCCTGGTTGGTTGTGCTCAAATATTTTGAAACTTGGTCTCTATCCAGCCAACTAACCAGATATGTAATAAGCAGCTAACCAGACACCTAATAACCACTCTTTCCCAACTGTAGACTCAGGATACTCTTTTCTCTGTAATCCATAATTCCAGCTATGTAGCAGTGAATTTAAGAAAGGAATGATTACACTAACAGTTAAACAGATGCAGGGGAAAAAAGGGGTCCTTCACACCTCACCGCAGCTCTCACACCAAGGCACTGGGAGCCAGAGCAATGATCATCATCGTGAACAGGATTACTGCTGACAAGCCATGATGGCAGGGCATTTAAATTAATTTAATTTGTTTTACATTACTCCAAACTCCTCAGTAATTTTTCACTTACGCTGCTGCTCACTGGGCAAGTGGCAAGGTGGGTACTGCTCAGGTGACAGCACGAGGCAGGAAAGAGGAGTTGATCTAAAGCAAGTCTCCTGACTGTTCCAGGAAACTTCTGACTGGACAGAAAAGTGATTCATATTTGGGGTAAATGCCAGCTTCAATATTATTTTGATGTCTAAATTGGAAAAAAAAATAATTCTGTCACCAAAAAAGAACATTCAAGCCTGAGGTCTTCAAGGATTTGAAGACAAAAGGGGTTACAATTTTGTGTTTTATCACCACTTAACTGCCCATCCTCGGGCATTAACACCTAACAATAAGTTTGACATTTGACACTGTAAGAGGGACTCTGAAGAGAGCTTCTTTAAAGTACTGCAGTAAGGGAAAACGCACAAATCCATTCTAACAGGACATTTACTCTTAGTTCCATGAAAAATACTTAATGTCAATGATGCCTACAAAGCGATGTACAACAGCAGCCCTAGCTGGGATATAAACCTTGTTCAATCGGTTCCTTAACATTGATCCCTTTGTGCTTCCTAATTCATGTATTTAAAAGTCATCTGCAACTCCCCCGTTGCTGCGTGTGTGAGACAGCACATACGAAAGCTGTGGCTCTTGCTGGGCAGGAACAGGAAACAGCTGATTCACGCTGCGGGGGATCTGCAAATTGATATCAGAGTGGGGTTTTATAGCTTTTTAAACTGACTACCGTGTGAGAGCAGTTAGGTCTAACTCCTGGCTGGAGCATGGGTTTGTAGGAAGAGGTTAGAAAGGGGAAATGGTATTTACAGCTGTCACCAAAATTCTGACACACTGCAGGAGGAAACTGCAGGCTGAGAAGAATTAAGTCAGGCTGCAGAACCACACTCAAAAATCCAACAAAGCAATCAGTACCTCCAGCAACCTTAGGCTTTCCCCATTTATCTTTTAAATACGCTGCCTTGAAGAGTTGACACAATGTTAGACTATCTCACCCCAAACAGCTCTGCATCTCCAGCTGGGCTCACATCTGTGCCCTGCTTCGATGCTTCTCTGACTCCCACAGCTCTACCTCTACCAGGCTATGAGCTGATAGCTGGTATCTCCAGTATCACACCTGCTCCAGCTAAGCAGAGGAGTTTAAATTCCTCATATGGAACATGAAGAGCTCAGCCCAACTTTGCTGCAGCTAAAACAAACTGTACCTGCATCTCAAGCCAGACAGAGATTCATTCAACCTTCACTCAACCTTCATTCAACAGCAACTGAACGTGTCCAGCAAGAGCTGCGTTTGGGATGGGGAACAGCAGTTTGGTCCCCCCCCAGGTACCCTCTGTCACCTCTGCTTGCTTCAGCCAGTGTCAGTGCAACACAGACCAATGCTGAGCCTTCAAGGAGTTTGTGCACATCTGGACTTGCCTCTCCCCCAGGGAGCCAAAAGGTCCTGAGGAAGCAGAATCCAACCCAAATGAGAAATCTGTAGTAGTCTAAGCACAAAATCAAACAGAAGGCTTCAGCTAATAGAAGAAAAAATTCAGCATTTCACCTCAAGATAGTTTTCCTTTTAGCACAGAAACAAAAAAAAACCCCAAAGCCTTAAGGACCTACAGATACAGCTGTTGCAGACACAAAGACCAGGGTTCTTATAAATAGTGTTCTTTTGAGACTGATTACAAATTTATAAGCATTTACTGACATTTCAATATATCTCCATTAAGTCTCCTCTCATTAAATGCATGCACCTTTAAATACAAAGTTCAACCTTCAGAATATTTCATATGCAATGCATTAAAACAAGTATTGTCTAAAATGATAAATATGTATATGCCCTAGCAAAAAAAAAAAAAAAACCAAACCAAAAACCACCAAAAAACCATGCAGCTGATACCTAGGTAAAAATTACTTCTGATTTTTAGACACAGGGAAAACCAACTCATTTCCATATTACTGCTGAAACAAAAACCGCGACACCCAACTTGGGATTGCTGACCTACCACAAATATGTTTTCCCGTGTTTCATCACCAGGTATCTATCCCACAAACCTGCAGGTGCTGTTGACCGAGTCCTCAGGGCAGTGGTGGTGGCACTGGCAGGACAGCTTCTTCTGGGGAGGAGCAGGGGCTGTACTCTCACCATCTTTTCTGGTCTCCATGCTCAGCTTGCCAGAACTTCGCAAGGGCATGTTGTCTAGAAAACTGGCTGTAAGAGAGGAAGAAAAAAAACCAGTTCTAGGCTGCATTGCAAGGCTTGAAATGAAGGCTTTAAACTACTTCTACCCATGAAAATTTAAGAAAGTTATTTGAGTTGAGTGTTCACTACAGAGTCTTTTTCTGTAGTTTGAAATGGCCACCATGTTTGAGGCTCATTGGACCTCCAGTGGTATTAGATCGAAGGTGCTGATGTTCAAGTTCTGCCACTGCCAAGAGATATATTACACTTGCATTATTATATATTGCACAGCACAGCTTTTCTTATGTTGCATTACACAGGTCAAATCTTTGGTTATACCTCTGAGTTTTCTTTATCTCTACAGCACTTGGCACAGATCTACATCCACTGAACCCCATAAAAATCAGTGGGATTTATGGTACTCCAGGCAGAACAGAACACGGGCATACAATTTAAAAAAGACTTAACAGAAGGTGATGTTCTTTCAAGTTCAACAGCACATTCTGTCACTGAATTACAAAAGCACTGCTTGGAAAACAAGGGAAAGAGCTCATTTCTGTAAAAGAAAAGTCTATAAACAAAGTAAAAGACAAGAATGTGTTTTAGAATGAACAATGCTGAAATATATGGAGGTGACTATTTCTAAAAATATCAGAGTACTGAATCTCCATGGAGCTGGTGGAGTACAGATGGAGATGCTGGTGATAGGCTAGGAGCTGTTTAAGCAACCTCCTCCCCCCAGCTCTACTCATAAATATCAGCTTTCAGTCCTTGTGAATGTTTTAAGCCTCAAAGACAAAAATGGGATTAGCATGAAAAGCTTCAACTGGCAGTTCCTCATTTTCCTTTTGGTTCCCTGTAAGAAATCTTACCAAAGGGTCATTTACAAGCAGCTGTCTCCAACAGAGTAGCTGAAGAGCAGGCTTGAAGTTCCTGATTTACTGGTAAGTCTTTAGAAACAACTGGTATTATAATTATTTTGATTGCCCTTTTCTCTAAAATTTCCCCAAATCTCCATCATTAAGACTGATACACTGTGGAGGAAAAAAACCTGTATCCTTTTTAGCTCTCTATGGACAGACAGGGTGGGCAAACAGGCAGAGGGGATGGGGACAAGTAGCTACATTTCAGGGCTTCCATGGCAATTAACAACTGAGGTGAAAGTGAGGTTGAACAACTCTGAAGCAGTGAAAGGCTGGAGGAAGCACAGGGGTGTTCTACCAGTCCTTGCCCTTAGGAGGCCTGAAAAAGCCCAGTCTGGGCTCCTGGGTGGATGGGACCAGCCAGGGCATGTCATGCCTCCATTTGAATAAGCCTCCTGGCCTGTGCCAGCTCTGGTAGCACAGGATAGGCACAGACAGGCACTGGGAACAACTGGCAGGCAGGCTTTAGTTTTCTTCTGTGTAACACAAGACAGTGCAAGCTTATCCCCAGCAAAGTCAGGAAAAAGCTGTAACTTGTTAGCTCTGGGAGAAGCAGGGCTTTGCACATTAGAATACTGCATTTAGAGAAGTGCCAGCTTTTTTAGCATCACAGCCCTTCCACTCCTTGCACAAGAGGGGTATTAATAATATTAGGGTGATACACATGAATCATTCACCATGCCAGACTAATACTCATATGAAGCACCAAACTCATACCGCTTGACCTTTGCTCAGTACCTCTGTATCCCACTGAAACTGACTGGCTTCTTGATTAGCCCACCTCTTTCTAAAGTCAAACCAGACAACCAGTTACAAAACATATACAAACTACGGGCTTGTAACCTTGGGCCCAGCACTAAAATATAAACTGGATTAACGACACAACTGGCTGTCAGTCCCATACTGCTTTTACTAACAATTGCCAAAATTAGAACTAAATGCATGAGTTCACTCAAGATGCATTGTGTGTATGTGTGGCTGTGTACTTGCAGCTGTACCTTAAGATGCAGTAGATGCTTAAATTAAGGGGGAAAAAAAAGCAATTTTAGTTCTCCTAATATGATTACATAGCCTGTGTATAACAAATTAATATCAACAGATGTTTGCTCCCTGGGTCACAGGATTAGGGATTACGTAAATTCTCTTTCAATCAGCAATTTTTGTCTGTATTACTTTGTTAGCATTGAATGGGGAATGTTCAACTATTAATATTCCTGTCTAGGATTTTCAGACTTCAAGCTCATGAGGCATCCAAGTGAACTTCTAACTCATGAGAGTAATAATTTGCTCTGTACATCATTTCCATGGCTCTTTCTACAAGCTATCTGCAGTTTCAGCAGGGATTTTTCCCCAGCAAGGAGTATAAAGACAACAGCATCTTACACCTAGCACGAAAAAAAGGGGAAAGTTTTAATTATACATTTGATGGTGCCTGAATGCACTAAATTTAGACAGCTAAATACAATCCTAATAGTATATACAATCATAGATCATTTCTTTTTCCAACAGGCATATAAGTCAGTCCTACCCCAATGCAGTCTGTGCCCATCACTCATCAGGGATGTGATCATGAACAGCTTCTGCAAAACCTGCCATAACAACAGCTTACATCCCTAGACCTGGTTGCACTCTCAGATACAGTAAGACACGTGGAAGTTGCTGAATTAGAATCAAAATTCTGAATTACCATCAAAGCACCACAGGTGGCTATTTAGAGATGTAGTTTGTTCTTCAGAAAATTTAGTACAGATAGGCTCACAGTCAAATTTACACTTTCCAAGAGTTGCAATTAGGAATGTAGCCCAGGACTGTGCTTTCATCTAATGCCCAGGGTTAAAACTAGTCCAAAATCATTGCAATTCAGTGTCAAATTTAAATCAGTTAAAAGAGGCAGGAATAAGACACTTTCAATCAAGCTCTTTTCTGTCTTCTAAAATGTAAAACTCTTCTCACTCTATTCTCTTGCTCCTTTCATGCCTTCATTTCCTGGCTGCCAGCTAAAATGATGGGCAGATCTTTTGCCTCTGAAATTCAGATGTCTCACCCAACAGATAACCGTGCAGCATGTAAGAACTCTTCTCCTCCCACTCTGAGCTGAGTTTCAACAAGGTCTCTTGACTCTTGTGTCTGCTTGACTTCAGCACACAAAGATTTTCCAGCAGTCCCTTCCCCAAAATGAAATGTGGAGGAAGGAATTCACAAGAGCTTTCCAGCTTGGCAACAAGTTCCTCCTGATATCAGGTGTGAAAAGCACAGTTTGAGACGGTGAACAGCTTGTTCATCTCACACTTGCTGCTGTTCTGTAACAAGCACATGTTGGTGATGCAGCCCTGGCTCTGTCTAGGGTTTAGAAGCCCTTTGGGTTTTGAAAGCTCTCCTAGAGCCTTGAAAGCAAGGGATTTCAGGCTATTTAAGACTGGCTGTTTCTTTGCTGTCACCCATTCTGTTGCAGTCTGCTTATGGTCACCTTCCCATCCTTGATGCACTTAGCACAGCTTGGGAGAGCTGCAGAAAAATAGGGGTATCAAAAATGAGGTTATTTTAGTCTGCTGAGAAACTTACTGACTGCATCAGTGAATTCATCAAAGTAGTTGAGAGCCTCAAGTTCACCATCAGACTGGTACACCTTCATCCAGTTTAGTTGATTTTCTCAGCTTAACTCTCTTTTTCCACTAAAATTCACCATCCTGTACAAAGCACCATCCACCACAAGGATTGGCAGTCAGCCGCCAGGGCTTTGATGTCTCTTTGGAGTGCTCCTCTTGGGAAATATTTTCCTCTCTAGGACTGGGACCACTGAAAACTGTGATGTGATGGTCTCTGTATGAAACTCTGCATGAGAATGGGGACTGTGTGCTGCATGCTACTGCTTTGTGTTTTCTATACGTGTTAGTGTGTCTCTCCCTTCATGCTTTGAGCACCTTTATGGAAAAGTAAAATCTGCAAGGATCCCGAATGCAAAGGAAGGAAAACAAGGAAAATTAAGTGCTGTCATTCTCATGGTCACCCAGGATAATGTTAATGTCTAGTTTAAACTCCTACTAACCTCCATTGTCAACAAATAATCCTTCTTGGATATATTCTTCCATCTATGAGCACTAAGATTTGCAGCAAAATACTTTATCATGTGGCAGACCCTTTCATGGCATTTCAGCTAGTTCTGTTATTTTTTTAAATGTGTGAGAAGTGATCACAGATCCCCGCTCCACAGTCACAATGAAGTAACTATGAGGATGAATTCTCACTTGGTTTTAAACAATGTTGCTGTTTGATAGTTTGACAGGTCTGCAGACAGTGGTACCTCACACACAAAAGGAAAATCACCTATTTAAGCTTTACATTGACTTGTGTAGGTGTAGAAAAAAAATCTGATCTAGAGAGGCAGTCTCTCAGCGTACATTCAGTCCTCAAGCTCTCTGCCATGGCTGCCAATAAGTACTTCAGCCACTGCCAACTGTAGCCATAGTTATGTGATTTGGACAGAAATTTCTCCACTAGAATCTGGATAAAGCCCAGTGACTCATTTCACACTGGCCCGCAGCCATCGGATGGTAATGACTTTTGGGCACAACTCTGATTCAACAAGTCTGGTAAAGGAGGTGAAAAGCTCTTTATTCTGCTTCTCTGTATCCTGTAGTTTGAATTTTAAGCTGTCCTGTTCCTGGAGGATGGAGAATTAGCAATAGTTATCTTAACAGATTGATTTCTGTGCCACAGCTGTGTGATTTATGTGCTGTCTATGCAGTGAAAAAAACAGATCTCTCATGACCTTGCACAGGTTTGTCAGGAGTAAAAGTCAGACTTGCTCCTTCCCCAAACAGATGCTAAGGACCAAAAAAAAAAAAAAAAAGAAAATGGTTTCTTTTTTCAAAATCAGAGTTTTGTGCTCACTCCTCTTTTTACACAGGGTATTTGAAGCCTCAGATTGGTTCAATGCCATCCATTCACGTTTTGCCAGTCCAATAACAACATCTGGCCACAGCACCCACTGACTGGGAGCAAGGCTCACTGCTTCAGAGAAGGCACACACCTGGGAAGCTTTACATATCATGGAATAGCTGTTTCAACTGCTCCCTTGGACTGGAAATTAGGGATATTCATACAAAAGTGTCCGAACAGTAACTGAAAACAAACCAAAACAATGCAAACCTGAGAAGAAAATCTGTCAACGTGATAAAATAGTTAGATGGAAATTTTAAACCACAAGGTGACTCCATCTATGCCCTGCACTGATCTACACAGTGTGCTTTTCCTCAGAACAGACTTTTATTAAAATACAAAACTATCTTGTAACACCCTGCTGGAGTTTCCTAGGCCATATCATAAACCACAGCCTGATGACTTCCCACCAGGCCAGGGTTATACCATCAACATGATTATTTTAGGAGAAGGGGAAATAAGTAACTGCTAACTCGCTGTACTTTACAGTCATCAGATAAAAGAATTTCCATGGGATATTTTTTGGCAAATAATCAACAATGAAAACACAGCATAGTTAAAGGACTTGAAATAAATTACACCTCTTAACTCAGCCTGATCTACTGTGTAAAATAGTCAAGAGGTAACAGTAAAACACTTTTTTATTGGTGATAATTATGTAACAGAGAAGGAAAACTGGATCATGAGCATTTCCCTTTGCTGGATATTCAAGGCTGCCATAAAACTCAAGGAAATATCAGATACTGAGACCTTCATATTTTTGATCCAAAACCACAGTAAACAAAATCTGGCATTAATACACCAGAAAAAAAAAGAAAACAGCACGCTTTGCTTTTCAGTGTGTGCCTATATTGCACTAGTGAGCCCAAACTGAGATTGGTATCAATCTGTGTTTGAAAATAGCTGTACCTTGATATTACATCCACTGTAATAAAGTGAAATACTAAAAAAACTGTAACATTGTGGGGCCTATGTATGATTTGCACCATTTCCCACCTGTCCTGGATTTCCTGTACACCAAAATACAGAGAACCTACAAGTTGCTCCTTCTCATCTGTGTATTTCAAAATTTGGGGTATTGTTGCTTCTATTCATGATGCAAATAAGGTTTAAAATAAAACGTACTTTTAAACAACCTGTCGAGGCAGTTTTCTTAAAAACTGTTCCTGTCCAAATTCATAGAATTGCCACTGACTGCCAACATAGCTACATGCATCCAGCAACACTTTAAACGATATCTTTATTTTTCAGAATTATTAGCTAAAAAGTTCAGCATGTAATGTAACAAGCTGTGACAAAGCCACTGAGAACAGATCCTCCAAACTACCCATAATCCTCCAAAATACCCATTCCATACCACTCACAACTTAAAATCACAAAGGCTTCTTTGGTGTCATAGCCCATGGAAAATGCACATGCAATTTGCTGTCTCTGTTTTCCTCTCATTTCTAATGTCCACAGTTCATCTTTGACATATTTTTCATTTGGAAGAAAATGGGAATCGGTTGGCACATTTTTCATAGCGTGAGAAAACATACCAACACAATGTAAAAAAAGCAGAAAAGAAAGACAACTTTAGAATTTCCAAAGGAAAGTTCAAAGTGTTTTATCCTGTCAGCTTGGACTCAGTAAAGTCTACCCCCATCCACTTTAATTCCCTGTTAATAAATCGTTTTCCCAGCTATGTCAAATATCTTGCTTAATTCTACCTTCTACAATCCTTTGGTTCAATCTGTAAATGTTCCGTGCCAAAATAAAAGCTTTTAAAATGTGAGTTCTCAGTATTTGCAAAGATGAATGAGCAGGTAGTTCACAAAATTCTCAATAAGATATCAACATAATTTCTTTATTTTTAATCCCTTTTCAAGAGCCGTATTTTACACAGCAATGGTAAGTGTGCTGGAGCTACCACTATTCTGAATAGTGTGTTCTTGTACAATTCAAAATGAACAAACATTCTGCAAGTATTTGTGTAAAAGCGTTACTTCCTGGTGCACGTGTGAGTATTCCGGGTAATCAAACTGGAACAATTAAATGCAAATACTTCATAAATACTAAGGTGAGATCCAAAGTCCAGAGTGAGAATGACTGACTCTTCTGGACACAGAGAAGGCAGAGATACTGAAGGCCTTCTTTGCATCTGTCTTCCGTGTCAAGACCATCCCTCAGGAATCTCTGACCCAGAAGGAATGCTTTAAGGAAGATATTCCTTAAATGGAATTAGGTTAGAAAAGACTTAGGAAAACTTGACATCTCTAAGTCCACGGGCCCGAACAGGATGCATCCATGAGTGCCGAGAGAGCTGGCACACACCACAATGAGTCTGCTCATTATCATCTTTGAAAGGTTGTGGCAATGTGGGGAGGTGCATGAGAACCAGAAAAAATCAAATCTCACTCCAGTTTTCAAACAGGGCAGGAAGGAGGACCCAGGGACCTCCCAGCCAGTCAGCCTGACCTTAATCCCTGAGATCAGCTCACTTGGTTAGAGCACAGTGCTAGTAACACCAAGGTGGTGGGTTCTGTCCCACATGGGCCATTCGCTCAAGAGTTGGACTTGAAGATCCTTGTGGGACCCTTCCAAGTCAGAATATTCTGTGAAAGGAGAATGATGGAGTACAGCATTCTGAAGGCCATCTCTCTCAACATGGATGACAAAAAAGCGACCAGGAGTAGGTAATATAGATTCACTAAAGCTAAATTATGCTCAAAATGGGATAGAAGTTAAGGTACAAAGATGTCAAACAGGCAATGTGGATATTAACAAACAGCCGAGTCTGGGCCACACTCTACATTTAAAAAATTTTTATTTAAAAAAAATATAGGAAGATTACTGTTAACATCCTAAGGTAGTTATTTCTGTTTCTAAGCTGCAAATCACCACATACAATTGCAGTTCCAAGCAGCAAACACCAAATGTGACCATCAGGAGATTATGCAAATGTCAGTACAAGTGATCTTGAAAACCCTCCTGAACAGCAGCAGCAGGGGAAAGAATACAATCAAAATGCAATGTGATACCATTGCTACTAATCCATGCTTTGCTATCTGATCTTTAGGAAAGCAGCAAAGATTGCACTGGGCAAGAAAAGATTTTTACTTATTATCATTTCAGATGATATTACGGCATTCAGACAATGGAATTTAAAAGAAGCGGCAAGAGACAGCTTTGACCTCATGGCTCTTTTAGATATGTTTAATAAATCACTGTCACTCCTGTTCCCTTTCCCAAAGAGAAGAAACACAAGAGCACCATGCAGTTGAGACAAAAATAGTGCCTGGAAGATAAAAATATAAGCTAGCCATCCTCACCCCAAGATCAAAGATTGCACCTGGATATTAAAATATAATTAGCATGTGCACATGCCATGCTTGCAGAAACCAGTGCCAACGCTATTCAGAGGTGCCAGTGCCCTTCTAACTGACTGGATTTGTCTGTTCAGGAGTAAATGTGACATAACCCCAGCTCAGCCTAAAGAGTAATCTACTTCATAAATTACCAACTCCTTTCTAATTTCTGCTACATTGGTGTCATTCCCTTTTTCTCTTCTTGTAAGAATAAATTAAACACTGTAGGTATTCACAAAACCAGAACTGTCATATAGCTGTTACGGTATAAGCATGCTATATTTTTAATTTTTTTTTTTTTTTCAAATTCTGTGGCCATACAAATATAACTTCCTTTAAACTCGGTTTATTGATTAGCTTATCATGCTTCCCAAATCATGGTGATGATGATGCTTCCTACCAGTTCCCCTTCCAACTTTTCCTCAAGTGCCTGTCTATCTTCCAGGAGGACAGATTATTTGATGCCTGAAAAAATAACTAGTATATTTTGATAACTGTTCATGGATTAATACCATCTGCTTCCCAAAATCCCACGTGTTTACGACACTCTCAGCAACTAACTGTTGCTGAATGAAGTGCTCAAGGATCTGCAAGAATTTTTTTCTGCCTGGAGACAAATGCCACCCTGACAGGTCACCAGGCCAAGCGGAGTTTTAAGCAACTGACAAGTGACAGTATAAATTCCTGCCCTGTTGAGCTGCCAAGCCAGGGGCTGCGTTGAACTGACTGCTGCTACTGTCAGCCTCACCACACACGCTGCACAGGGATTTGAAATGCATGTGTGGAAACCATAAGCAATGAAGAAGATCTTTGTGTTCATGAATGAGGGCTGAGGCACAAACCTTATCTTCTGCAAACACAGCCGAATGCAACAGAAAGTGCCATTGACTTATCCACTTTGACAGAAAACAAACAAATCCATTTAGAGGGGGAGGAAAGCATCTTGACTGCAAACCAAAATTAATTGCATGCATGGAACAACAGTAATGAATTTTGACCACAGACGTAAGCACTACGGTTTTCCAGAAGTGTTTGAGTAGCCTAAAAGCATTTCCCTGTCTGAATGCTCCAGAGTTCATGTCTGGGCAGGAAGGGGGTGTGTGCCACCCATGCCAGCGACACTGCCACCAACCCATCAACCAGTGCCCACTGACAGGCTTCCACGCTTGCCTGCCCACTCGGGCCTCTGGAAGAGGAGGAACCAGCCCTCAGCCCCACTGGGTTTGCTTGCTTTGGTTTTTTCCAATGTCATATGGATGTATCTTCACAACTGCGCTTCATACACAACCTCAAAGCCTAAGAAATGTGAACTGCAAACACCCTTGAAAACTCACATCTCATGTGCTCTTCTCCTTGACCAGAAGTTTTCAAGAGATTCATGATCACCTTTCTTTCCTTCTGTACAGATTTCTCTACAATTCTCATCAAATGTAAAACTCTTTTTTTTTTTTTTCAGTGCCCAGCCAGATATGAACAGCAATGAGCAGGAGAAAAAGTACATTTGTTTTTACTTTTTGGCTATTTTTCAAATTAATTAGTATTTGAAATGTGTAGATCAGATGCAGCATTTTAATAAGCATTACTGACATACACATGCACTCTATATCACCAAAGTACCTCTAAAGTTAGAGGTGACTATCGCTAAGGTTAAAACCAGTCCCAGCCATGAAATTCATGCCCACAATGCAAACCTGGCATCAAAATTAGCCTGTTGCTGCCAAAACATTTATTTTTAAATTAACTTCAAATCCAAAGGTTAATATAAAGGAGAAAAAGTGAAACACCCTTTAAGTTCAATATCAGGCTGATTTCCAAGTACTAGTTCTTCTAAAAATCTCTTTTTCCTCAATCCTCACCAAAAAGGGAAACAGGAAATCTTATGTTTTATCTGCAGTATTTTCCCTGTAAGTCTACCACCTTCCTCCTTAAATCTAAACCAACCAAAGTGCACCTAGAGGTTTGCATCGGCCTCCTGACACTGTAAAAGCTCTGACCCCCAGTCTGAGCGAATGAATAGGAAATCTCCAGTGTGTGTGCGTGTCCCTGCAGGAACCAAAGCTGCAAACACAAGACCCTGTGCATCACGAGCAGCTGGCTCCCTGCTGCCCCACATCTTGCCAGCACACCAGCAACACCACTTTTTCTTCAGTCCCTCTCTGACCTTTCTGAAGAACCCACTGAACTTCACTGTTTTACTATTTTTTTTCCCAGTCTCTTCAGTGTTCTGCTCAAACCAGGCTTTTAAAAAAAAAAAAATTAAAAAGAAAGTAAAAGAAAGTAAAAAGAAGAAAAAGGGAAAGACGAGGGGGGGAAAAGCACAAGTGCTTTGTGAGCTGAGAAGCTAAAGCCTTCTACTTACGCCGCGTTTCCGCGCGCTCGCTACATCGCTGCCAGATTCCCCGAGGATGAGAGTCATGTGAGGAGGCAGAGGGTGGCTCTGCTAAGCAAACACAGCACCGCAGGCCGGGCTAATCCTGCACCTGTGGCGTGTTATTCAGCAGTAAAGAAATGCAGTCCAGACTGCCTCTGCTTAATACAGCTCAGCTGTTTTCCTCTGTGCTCGCTTTGATTGTAAGCTGGCAAACAATATTATTTCAGCCAGGCGCAAAGGAGTGTTCAGGCTACATAGGATGTGACAGTAAAAAGGTGAAAGAAAGAGAAAATCCTGGAATTACAAATAAAACAAAGATCCTGAGCAATACAGAATTTCTAACTCTTTCCAGATGGCTGGCAATGCCTTCCAAGGTCAGTATATAAAATGCACACTGAAGTTGGAAGCTTGTGCTCCTCACGTCCCTTTAAAGTGTGACTACTTGTGATACAGGATACACTACAGTGGCCTGGCCCTCACTTACTCAAATATGTATTTGCCAATGAGAGCAATCATGAGAAGGTTTCGATGGGTTTTAGGCTTTCTCTGGTACAAAAAAATGCCAATTGAGAACAGACTACGAAAAGAAATGGCATGCAACCAGCAATTTGGGATTTTTTCTTCCAGAGAAAGATCCAGTGAAGAGGTCATGATGTTGCTGCCAGGATACATGGGCTTTCTCATAGCACATCACAAAAAAACCCAAAAAACCCCCACAAAAGCAAAACATCAAAACCAAGAAACAACAACAACCACCAACAAAACCCAAACAAACAAACAAAAAATAAACAAACAGAAAAAACAAACACAAACCCAAAACCAACCAAACCAAAAAAAAGGACAGGAAACTTGATAAACAGCATCAAACAGCATCAAAATTTGGTCCCATCATGGAACAATAACAAGAATTTCATTCCAAGGTAGAATATATAACAACTGAGAGTAATTTATGATCCTGATATTTGCTGTACAAGTTGACTAACCACTGTTAAAAATTCCCTGTAACTATGATCTGCACATATTTAAATAAAACAAACCAGTATTATTTCAAACCAAAACCACACAGATTATTATTTCAGATATTTGAAATAAGTAAGTTAATTTTTAACTTTATTTCAAGGAAAAGTAATCTGGTAACTGGGATTTATTCCAGATAACATGGTCACAATATACCTCACACCTCCTTCACATAACATCTATCATTTCCATGCTAGCCTGGAACTGTCAGAGACGACCAAAAGATGCTGTTACTAATGTTTCCTTCTGATATTAAGCTGTAAACATCAGACATTGCAGTCACAACATTCTCAACAGCATTTGTACTGAAATGCTCTTCCCTGAAATGGTACTTCACTTTCTGCTCCATCATTCCCTAATCTAATTCCATGTTTGGAAACTGGTAATATAAAAAAGAGATATCTGCACATTCAGAACTCTGTATCCAATTTCTTGGTGGAAGGTTTATTGCAGCTGCTGTTTAACAATGGGATTATTTCCAAAGAAACAGGAGCTTTATTCCTATGAGAAAATGCTCATAACTAATCTGGAACCATATGAACTTCCAACTGGTTTCTTATAGAAGAGCTAACTCTTCAGGATGCTGAGTGAAACAAGGATATGTAGGTATTTGATTCTATCACAGAGTTAAAAGGAAGAAACAAGACTTTATACAACATAACAACAAAGTAAAAAAGCTGCCTCCAAATTCCTCTTTCAAAAAATTTGCATGTATTTCTTTTCAAATACTTAATTCCTTTTTTTGGAGCCTTACACACACTTTTCCTCCTCCATACTCTTTGGTCTGTTCCTGATGCATCCCTACTTAGAACTGCCTGTAACTCTATCAAGACCACATGTACCACATGAAAAAGACAGATGATGTCTAAATTTCTGCCAACACAATGCTGAATTGTGGCCCCGCTAGAAACCGCTTGGTGCTCCTGGCAGCAATCACGTTACTCCTCTTCAACTCTCTGAGGGCATCCTGCTCATTCTGCCTTGTCTCTCCTGGAGCTCATTCATGGCAATGTCCAACAAAAACATCTCCAGAGTTGTAAGTAGTGTTTTGAATTTGCTTTCTTTGTACACTGTGGCCTTTGTACCACACGTGGTGCTACCCAGACAGTGCTCTGTACCAGCCTGCTGTTCTACTGCCAACACAAGGCTCAAAACCTACTTCTAAGACAACGTGAAAACTCAGAAAAACAATGAAAAACATGGAAGCTGGAGCATAACCAAGACTGATATAAGTGTCTTTAAGTAGGAAAAGCTTTCATATACAGTTCTTTTTACAACCAATCACCCACCTAAATGTTTACATTTAATTAGCTCTCAAAACAGTGGGCTAGATGGCTGTGGAGACATAGAAATTAGGGACACAGGCTGTTTTGTATATCACTAGCTGAACTTCACCTAAAACCAGCAAAAGCTTCCTGCTAGGTTGCCTGTTTGAAACCTGAACACTGTGCTGGCTGAAAAACTTCAAGGGTGGTATCCACCTCACAACACCTTTATCTGCAATTTCCAATCAACAGTCTTCCTGCAAGTTTAAAAATCTCAGGAGAAGGTCATATTCACAAGCTGACAGAATACAGAAGAATATTAACCCTTAACACCATGAGGCATTGTTGCTCCCCATATTATTTAAATTTGATGGATAATAATAATAATAATAGAGCATTACTGATGGGTGGTAAATCTACTTCACTTTTCTTTCTATTCCTTCTCACTTAACCCTATTACAAAGGAAAGCCTACCACTCTCCATTCACAACTAAGCCAAAGGTCAGGAAGATACAAAAAAATCATCTTTCATTAATAAATTTAAATGCAATATAAAAAGGCCTAGAACAAAATACAGTAATTGCCAGCTGCCTAATTATTTTCTCATCCTCTTCCAGGCCTCAACACAATGTCTTTGTTAGGCTGCCTGCCAGTGATGTTTGGAACATTAAAATACACCAAATTTCTGCAAAGACTTTATGTTGCAAAATGTGCTCCGATGGGCAAAACTGAAGCAAATATAACAGCAATCTGATATTATTTACCTTAAATGATGAGGAAAGCAAGAATACCGTGTGCTGTCACCTCCCCCTCAGGTTTGTATCCATACTTGTAGAACAGTTCAGTAATAGGAGGCTGGAGGTTAGAGGTGGCCAAGGACAAATTTTGGTTCCCAATTAACACTACTGAGCCATGAAAGCCTTGTCTACCAGGCGCCATCACATACAAACTATCCTCCCACTGCACAGGGCCCTTGCTCTCTGCAGAGTTCAGTGTCTCCTGGCTTGCTCAACAGTGTAAGCAGAGGGATCATTAGTTATGACTAGTAGAGTCTAGGAGATAATGTTGACTCTCATTTCAGGAACTATTAAGCTATAAACACTGCGCTGAAAGCCATTTATCTGCATTTTAAGATAAACAGAGAAGCTATTCAATTAAGTACACTGCAAGAAATAAGCTACAGATGCCAAATCGAACAACTTTTAAACTCCAAAAGAGAAAATCCATGCATTTAATAAGCACAACTTTATACCACGAAATTACTCACAGGGAAGTTCATAAGCAGCACAGCTTATGAACCCCACCATGCCTGATAAAAAAATACAAAGTGTAATTACAAAACAGTTAAATCCAAGCAATGTAAATTACATGCACTTACACTCTGCAAGTTCTTACCACAGCCACCAGTGATGAAGTACAAGGTTATGAAGTGGCAATTTTCATACAGCAGTATTTACGTTTTATCTCCACATCGCTACAAGTCGAAAATGCGATGCTATTCCAGACCTCCACAAATGAGATAAATGCCTAAGCTGTCATGTTCAAATCTGCACTTGCTAAGGAGAACATTCTTCCTGAGATAAGCAAAAGAGTACGAAATTAATTTCTCGAGTCTTGCCAACTAACCAGATTTTTTAACTGAATATTATTCATCTATTTGGACATATCACTATGAGATCTTTAAGACACCAGCTTAATAAAAATTAAAAGAATAAACCCAACCTCAAACCACTAAAAAGCATACCCACAAAATAGTTTCCAGTATCCTTTAAAAAGATGTAAAATACAAGGCATTCTAAGCATTAAAAAAAAGATGGATTTTTCTTTTCTCCCCCTCCCCCCNTGAAAATTAAAAACCTGATCTTTCCTCGCACTTCCAGATGCCAGAGATTTTCGAGCCAGCTCTGAGGTCAGACAGGGGAACACACAGGTGCACCATGCATCGGCAGCTGAAAGCTCGCAAGGTTGTGCCGGAATCTGATCCGCCCCCCTCCCCACATTCCTGCCGGCATTATAAACGCTCCCTGAAGGAATAATACCCTAATGCGGACTAATTTTCCGCAAACAGCCCCAGCCTCATTAAACCTCTTCTTTATCAGCATTGTTCAAAGCAGTTTTTCTGGTAATATTGAACTCTCCTACGCCCATCTAAAAAGAAAAGAAACTCCTTTTATGTTCTCTCCAGTATCATTTCTCCTACTCAGGTCCACTGGCACTACACAGTAGATTCAATAAAAATATTCAGTTTCATCATATGGTACTAATGTCCTAAAGACTATGACACGGATTAAGAGAGAGAGAGGGTCTGTTCCAATAAATAAAGAGATCACTCTCCCAACAGGATTTGATAGATTTCTACGAGTGACTCCTCCCAGCAATCAGGCAAGCCCAAGTGAATTAAGAGGACAGTACTCCTCAAGCAGGTGTTTTCCAGGACCTGCAATTCTTCACACTCCTTGAATGGCCTTTTACCCTTCCCTAGACAAATCATTTTGCCTTCAGCCACATCACATAGACTCTGTTAACATGAACAGCTTTTGCCACTACAATAATTAAAAAATTTGAACATGCCATCACCTAGCTTCATTGTGGAGCCAAAAAAAGAGCTAGGCTGCATTCAAGCACCCTGAAAAGTAGCATAAAGTAAGAGTGAGGCTATGGCATGCTGAAACCAAAAGTGGGTCCTCTTCCCAAAGTGATGAATGGCACCTTATCCCAGATGCTCCATGCTGCACCTTGCCCATCTGCAAATCACTGATGTGAACAACCATGCTCTTTTAAAAGAATTTCTGTTCTGCAGATGATAATTTTTATTACAAAAGACTGACAGAAGAATGCCATCTCCAGACATTCCTTTGTCCCCAGCTCCATCCAGATTATCCTGAATGGCCTGAGACTTGAAATACAGCAGAGGATAACACAATACAGAACAGAAATGCAGCCAGACGGTATCTGCCTATCCTGATCCCACACTCTAATAACAATCCTGAAATGATAAAACCAGTTGTACTATGAGTTGCTAGTTCAGAGGAAAACAGTACACCAAACAGCGCTGTACTTTCCAGCAATTCTTTTGCCTGCTGTTCAAAGCACAAACACCCAAGAGAGACTGCCAGGAATATGGACACCAGGAAAAGAAAATGCAGGCAGAAGCACTGGGGAAAGGTAAGCCATGAATCCATGGCCTTTCTACCAGTTTAATTCCATCTAGCTGGGATATTTTGAAACAAATATAAACAAACATATATTGTTTATATATTATGTACATAAGATACATATTCTATCCAAACCAAACATATATAAATATTTAACCTGTTTATAAAGGTTTAACCTGTTTCCTCTAAACTGAGGAAACACAGACTTACCTGCACTGAACAAATCACTGTGGAAATTAAATAATTTGAAAATTGAAAATAGTGCTACTATTCAATACGATAATGTCAACATAAGCAATGTAAGTATGAAAGCTGTGGTCCTCATAACCAGTCTTCTCATGTGCACAATGAACACAAGGCCATGGTGTAACATTTTAATCACACATATTTAATTATAAAATAAGGCACATAACCATAAAGTAATGATGATAAAACAATGTTTCCCATATTTATTATCCTGTTCTTCAAATCACTCTTTTTTCTCATTTTTCCTCAACCTACTTCCTCCACAGTGCTTTAAACATTTGATTTTTCTCAATTTTTTAAAATATATTTATGTCTTTTTTCAATTAACCATTAAAATTAAATTAGAAACCTTGACTCCAGCAAAAATCAAAAAAGTTTCAACTAATCCAACAAAATACAACATTGTGGGTCTTCTAGAGATCTCACTTCAAAGAAGGTGGCTGTGCTCACCAATATGAATTTAAAATATCAAAATTAATTTTTTCTTTCCCTTTTCTTCTTTTAATCTATTTTAAAGAGACAAAAATTGTCATCCAGCTAAGTTTCATTTCTTTCAGCTCCAGTCAATCTCTAAAAATACTCCAAGGCATAAGAACAAGGGGCCTATAGCAAATATGTGTTTCAAGCTGAGATACTGTGTAGTTTCAGAGAGAAAGAAAAATATTTTCCCAAGCTTTCAACTTTTCATTTGTATAAAATAGTTTATTTTACAGCTAGGTAAAGATGTAAAGTTAAACTTCTTCATTAGTGTAATGCACTGTAACTCACTATAAATACCGTTAACATACCTAAATGCATGAATTGTGCAACATTTTCCATCAGAATATGTACGGAAATAGATGCCAAATATAGGGTAAAAGAATGTAAAAAAGTCAGCTTTCTTCCATAAAATAGCAGAATTCTCAGAGAATGTGTTGGTGGTCACAACTGACAAATAAGAGGTTGTTTCCATGCTACACATCCTGACTATTAGTTTGATTAACCTTAACTAAGAAATAAGGAAAAGTATTTGGATATTCTGTAAATAAGCACAGGGATTATTATTTACCCATAAAGTCATCTGAAATTACTCCCTCTCAGCTTGTATTTCTTATAGCTGTTCTTTTAATGCACCACTGCTAAATCAATTCCCTACGCAACTTTTCAATAGAGGAATGATTTTCTGAAGTCCTTTCTAGGGTGGGGACCATACCAGATAAAACAACCATTATCAATGAGTTCCAGTCAGACGAAGAAGGAAAAGGGTAAAAACAGTTTTTAAGGGTGGATGTGATGATTATAGACATTCACACTTTTCTACATGTAATAATTTATATTTCTACACTGCCTTCCTTTTCAAAGCAGCTTCCCCTTGGACTGAAGCTGGTGGACGGAAGTTCAACCTCTGTGAATTAAAGAACCAGACTGCTCTGTATGTCCAGACAGTAGAAAAACCCTTCCAAAAAGGGCAGTTGATTTACTCCAACACAGAATTCACATTTTTCTCCCTAAGTTACCACCATGCTCAAGGAAACACATTTTAAAAATTTAGCAATACATTCAGCAGAAAATCAGTGTAAACACTTAAATATGTGTGACATCAGAAAAAATGTCAGATTTAGCCATTTTATTTTATAAAATACACCACAGTTAACTAATCTTACCCAAAAAACGTTTCTTTAGATTACTGCAGGTCCCCACATCGGAAACACCTACTTTGTTCACCAACAGAAGTGACATGGAACACACATGGCACAAACCCAGGAATGCTGGTCGGAAATTCAGCTACAACTATGACTAATGTTTGCCAAATTGATAGTGAGACACGGCTGCAGGAGCCTCTTCAGGAGCTGAGCCCAAGGCACACATTCCAGCTGCTGGGTTGTACCAAGAGAAGTCAGAGGGAGTATTACCGGGGAGGAAATGTCATGGGTATTCTCTGCTAGCTTTATCTTGGAGGTTGGCTTAGAACTGGAGTTTAAAACCCCAACTCCATACATGAGAAAAACATGAAGCTCACATCAAGCCTAGAGATGGAGGAAGTGTTGGCACGCTATACACAACTTCTCCACTAAATGTTAGCCACCTAACCTGAAAACAAGCAACAATGAACCTTTGATTAGCTACTTGAAATAATAAGGTTAATAAATTTATGTTCAGAAAAGTCCAGAATATACTCCGGGAGAAAAAAGAACATTTTCTTGTACCATCAACTATATATTTTTTCTAACTAAGCAACAGAATTTCTTATAGGAAAATAATTGTAATAAATCAACAAACCTAAGAAGCTACATTTAAAGAAGGGTGAAAAAGTATCCAAAAGAGGAAGAGTTAAACACAAAAACAACAGAATTGTAACTTTATAATTTATTCTACATCCTGCTGGCTGAGGTTTCAGTAGGTGATACACTCAGGATAGAAACAACTCTACTTCTTCGGTTTTATTCTCAACAGCACTGTCAATGTGAATTATAAAATTGAGCAGACTCAAATCCAAAGCTTGCTGTGTTTCAGGAAAGAATCAGTGATTTCTGCAAACTGTTTGTACACCTTTAGTACAGGGCACAATCTAAAATTTTCACCCCTTTAAAAATCCTGAAGTTATAGAATGAAATCCCAGCTTTATTGCAAGCATTTTTAGTTTTGCGGTCACCTGCAATGGGTTTAGCATTTCAAGGCAAGATGTCCCCTACAAAGAATTTCTCTTCCTTTCTCTGTCAGTTAGAGAAAGTCAATTTAAAAAATTATGTAGTGAAGTAATTCCCCTGCTTCTTGCCTGTATCTTAGTTCCCAGTGAAAATAAACTGAGTTGTGATATTAAAAATTAAGGTCAAACAAAGACCAGCATGCACTGTAATAGATTTACAGGGTCACTTCTGTATTTCACATTCATTGTTCTGTAACCCATGAAATACTAGGGAACCTTGGGAAGAAGTCAAAACCCTTGACTTAAAAACCTCACACCCATTCAGAAAGAGATGATTAGGAACAATAGCATTCTAGCATCATATTTCTGGTTCCCTTCACTAGTATAAAATGGTTTCAGATTCAGCAAGAATATTAATCAAGTGTTTTAAGACCACTTTTTCCTTTCCCTGCAAAGTTTCTCCTTCTTAGCGCTCTCAGGAGTATTTGCTTCTGCCAAAGGTAAATCCAGTTTCTGTCCATAACAATTGTGGCCAAATGAGGCTCAGCACACTTCTATCAAGGAACAGATGTACTTTATATAGATCATTGCATTAGAATAGCTCAAAATACTGCCAAATTAGAGGTGAAAAAACACATGCGTTTCAGACACGCTTACAAGAAACCAGCATAATCATGTTACTCCATCTGTATGTCGTATTACTTACAGAAGTTCAAAAAAGTTCAGGAAAACAGATCCTTTTTTTTTTTTTGTACACTTCTTTTAGAGAGCATTCAAACTAAAATACGTGAACAAGGGGAAAAAGCACACCACACTGAAAAAAACCCGAAAATCATCCATCTTAGAGATGTGGGGGGAACGGGGAAGAATCTGTTATAGAACAGAGGCATTAGAAAATTTCCCTTAGAAATATCTTCTCCCCATCCCTGAAGAATTTCATAGTTTTCCTGTATGTCGATATCTGTTGTTTTATTTGCCCTCCAGCAGACACAGATCATCCCACTGGTGTCTCCTTTCTGTCACTTCCACCCTTTTCCAGGACAAAGCCAGCTCAATACTCCTTCCCGCTTCCCTCAGCAGAGGATCGCCAAAATCCTCCAGATGACATCACAGGGCTGTCTGACAGGTGGGGACCAACCTTTCCTCAGTTAAGGCAGATATAAGATTTTAACAGGCTGACACTCAGCTTCATCCCAACAAAAGGTGTCCAGGGGTTCATCTAAGGAGAAGAGATTGAGGACAATGTGCTCAAGCTTCAACCCTGCTTATGAACTCCTCAACCCACCCTGCAGCAATTAGGGTATCAGCAAAGGACTCCACTTCCACAGTAACACCAGCTAGGGAGCAGTTCTTGCCAAAAGAAACACCCCTGTCAAAATTCCTCTGCCAGCAGGGATGTGCAGGTGTTTCCCCACTCCTAGTTTTGTAGCCCATTGGTTGAGGGACCTCTTAGTCTTCTAGTCCCAAATCATGTGTGCTGGGACTTCCCTAAGGTGTAGAGATTATTGTTAAAGAAAACCAAATGATGGAAACTGAAACCTAAATAATCCACACAGATCCAACTTATATCCGATTTAAGCTGTAAAGAAAGAAAACCTGGCAACTGGTGGAATTAGGGCAGGTGTCCTCTCCTCCCATTTAAGCCATCCAAACCTAGTCACCAAAGTTTCCTCCCACATAACACAGACACAATCATAAAGAATCATTTGCCGGATCCATCCTTCGAAAATACCTAAACATCTCCAAAGCACCTTTTACTCTTCTTTGCCTATGGGCAGACGGCTTACATTTAGGCAGTAAAGGAGAGGTACACACTGTACTCCCACGGTTTGCATACACTCTTCATTTTTTGCACTTTCTCCTAATTACAGATACGAATTAGAAGAAAATATTTTCTTGCATGTGCCTTGCAAAGAAAAATAGAACACAATGTCTGAAACACTTCAACCCCGCGTACTGTTTTGATGTCTCTCGCCAAAAGCAGATGCAGTGATGCTCTTCTGCCAGCTGTGGTCTGCAGGACGTTGGTTAAAATCTTTTTTTCTCCACAAAAAGCTATCCAAAGCACAACTTCTCCATCCTCCTGTTCCAGAGACACGTGTTTCAGGCTGCACTAGATTTTCTCCTTTCAACCAGCAGCTCTGTGACACAACCCAGAGGCTGAAGGAGATGTAAACTATTTACCCTGCCTTGGCATACATTATTTTTGCAAGCCGGCAGGCCAGCCTCCCTGGGCCATGTTTGTTTATAAGGCAAGTGTTTCCCGCTCCTACAGGGCGCTCATGGAAGGAGACGCCTGGGAGTTTCTGTTTGAGGAAAAGCACTGAGTGATCTGCATTTCTGGCACGGGAGATGCTTTGTTTAACTTGAAAATAGCTTCAAAAAGCAGCACAGCAAGTGCATTATCCCTGAAGAACCCAGTGTCACCAATAATGCTGCCATATGAGTGAGAGGAGAAGATATTCCTACAGACAAGTTCGTATGGAAGTATGAAGGAACCTTGAAAACCTCTCAGTTAAAATGTGGGTGATCTGGTTTCACATGTAGGCTGTGTACTTTCTCTCCCTCTCTTTCACTCTCACCTTTATAATAATTCTCCCTGGATGGTCTCTCTCTCTCTGTCAGTCATTGTGAATTTTTGAGGGGGTTTTGTTTGGTTTCTTGCTTGGTTCGTTTTTTTTTTTAATAAAACAGGGGTACCAAACCTTCAGAATGATTGTGTAAGGAATTTTCACATTTGGAGACTACTAAAAATAAAAATTGGAAATAAGTTTAAATAAGTTATGGAAACTTCCTCCAATTCCAGCCAACCTGTAAATGTCATTTTGAACGCATATTGTTCAGACCATAGGATTTCGTTTCTTTTCTAGATTATCTACTCCTTCTTGAAATTATTGTATTCTGGGGTTTGTTGCTTAGAGCTAGGTCAATGTTTACGTGGAAATGTTATTTTGAAAGAAAAGTATTTATATTTTACTGAGAACAAGCTGTACTCACACATTTTCAAAAATCCTGCTCCTATTTAGTTGAAACTATTAGTCAAGTGTAACTCAAATTTGTGAATACTTTGGGCCTAAAACCAAACATTTTTCTGCCAGTATTTATTTTCTCATGCTTTTTGTCCTAACTTTTTCAATCAGCTCTATCCATCATATCACTTTCCAGTCTTCTAGGAGAAAAATTAAGAACAATGATGAAAAAGAATATCGGTAATTTCCTATTCTAACTACACATTTTAATAGGATGTTAAGGTGACATATTAGACTGAAAAGAAATGCAAGATAAAGCCAAGTAAAGTGTATTTTCTCCCAGAATTGGAAATGCTGGTGAGTTGCACTTAGAAAGCTTATGGGAAGTCATGTGACGTACTGAGACAGCCAAATATGTACAGTTATGAGAAAAATCTACAAAAGCCCTATTTAGGTGTGAAAATAAAGTGATCTGCTGGCTCCTAGCTAAAACAAGTCAGCATTCCACCATCCTCTCAGTATTCAAGACTTTGTCACAGTAGGCAACAGAAATTCGGGAAATACCCGTTCCACAAATTTACCTTAGAGGTTTGGCCTCACAAAGATATCAATGATGAGTTTAGACATAATTCTAGGTTTTAATAGGGCTCAATGCAAACCACACTGTTTTCTTTTTTTTAATTTTTCTTCTTTTAATACGTAAGGAGGCCGCAGTTTCACACTGATGATTAAACCCCAGAGGTGAAGCAAGGGTTTCAGCCACAGCTGGGGCCAGCCCTGCCGGATAAAAAGTATCATGTAGGACACACAACTCATATTTCCCACGGAATCACAGAAAAGTGGCATTTTGAGAGGAAGGGAATTGTCTAGTAGCTGTCCTTCAGTAGCAAACCTCACAGTCAATCACTGAAGCCTTTTCAAAACATTCTACTGTGTGAAGGCTGATCGTGCTCCTTTCCATTTATTTTTTAAGAGACAGCAATGAAGAGAGAAGGAAACAACTATAAAAATACAGGTGGGATGAAGAAACAAGGCTGGCTAAGGATCGTGTCTCCTCTCCCACTGCCGTGTTGCACTGTGCACTGTTTCACACATTCTGCAAACTGCTTAGGGCAGCTCTTTTTCATTTCCACCACAGCTTCACTTCTATTAGCACAGGGCTGCTTGAGCTTAGTACTGAAGGAGACGGTTTAAAGATGCCTTTCAAACCCTGCATGCCTCTGTACAACATGGCTACAAGCTAATACAGTCTGCAGTTGCTAGTAAAACAACTCCAAGCTTCAGCATCAAATATTAGACAAATCTAACACGGATTAAATAGCAGTCCTGATGCATAAGGCTCTACTAGGCTACAGGGCAGCCTTAAGAAAAGATCTCCAGTTCTGGCAGCAAGCCTCATCCCCAGTTTGGACTTTCAAGGGTAACTTCAACATGCTTCACATAGCACACCACTGTTAACAACCACTCGTCACTCCTTTTCTGTCTCCTCTGCTTTTAGCCCACCTGGCAGGGTCATTACTTAAACCAACAGAGATACATTTTTCAGTAACATTTTCAGGGTATTAAATACCTTTTTAAGATCAGAATGTATCAGATGCCCAGCCTCTTTTTCCCTGTCTTTCAACACCTAGTGTTCAAAATGTCAGTCATGAGCAACATTCTGTAGGATATTTTGCTGTTAGTACAGAACAAATATTTAGGTAGAGAACATGTAAAATCTATGGAGCGAATCTTAGGTAATTCCTATGGACTTCAGTGAGCAGTGCTGCAAAGGGAATCTACAGGTTTACTTTGAATGGTGTAATATATTATTTTTCATAAATATTTGCCCCTGAGAATGGAACCAACTCATGCAATGGTCTTTATTCTCCATAGAGATCTGTACTTCGCAGTAGTATGTCCTGCTAGGATTAGACAGTATGAATGTTGTTCCCCACAGAATAATATGAGAAGGCTGAAGAAAATCTTACTAGAATCAGAGTTAAACTTTGCCAAAAACCACCTACAAAGAAAACCCCTCTTTATTCACCAGCTCAGATATTAACCTTCATTTATGTAACTTTAAATGGAAATTATAACCTGAAAACTGGTGTTTCTAAATAATAATGCTCCTATAACAGCATTGTAAACAAAAATTGCTCACCCTGGAAATGTGTCTGTACTTCAACCACCTTCTTGCCAACTGTGTGAAAAACAGCAGTGAAGGTGCAGAAAAGAACTGATTCAATTTTTTTATGTTGGGGGTTATTTTCAAGTGTTTGGTAGTAGGATTTACTTCCATGCTCTACAGATCAGAGGTAAAACAGCTATTTGAATTCCTTCTCCATTACCACCTTTCTGTCTCCCAGAAGTTCACCTTTATTCATTAACAGAAGGAAGAGGTGGAGAGCTGAAATCCTCTCAGTCAAAACACTGCCTTTTGTTTCTCACAATACACTGGGATTACTTTTGTATGAGGACAGAATGCTGCCCTTTGCTGGGATTTTGTACAATAAATATCATCTATTATTTCATGATTTTAAAAATGCTTGAACCAATGATACTTTAGGGTGAGAAACTTCTGGGTCTAACCACTTGGGCTTTAAACTGCTGTGCATTTCTCCACCGTACCTTTTAAAATGAAACTCCAATTCTCATCTCAGTCTTCTAAGTGCTGACAGAAGTGCAGCTTTCAAGTCCTGTGCTGTTTCTCATACATTGAACAGATGCTGATAGACACATTTGGAAGCAGACACATTCAGTGTACAGAAGGAGTGAGAGATACTGCGGTAGGTGCTGAAAATGAAACTCAAAAGCCCTGGCATTTCCTTCAGAAGGTATAAAACAACACAGCGACCTTACGAAGTATTGTTGTGACGAAAGAGCCCAATAGCACAGCTGTGTGAAAAACCCTAGACAAATAATGCTTGTTCAGTTAAAATGAGATACATTGCTAAGACCCTTCTATAATGTTTTGTAGAGAAGCCCATTCTCCAGGTCCCGGAGAGACTGAAGAAATATTAGTGTTTAATTTTAGAGGACTCCACAAATTATTTAATAGATCATCAAGATATCAGGATGTTTTTTCCAACCATTCAATGCAATTAATGTGCATTTATTGAGACCCAGATATTCCACAGGAGCATGAATGTCTTTGCATGGGCAAAGATGGGAGATTACATCTCATTCTCTTCTGCATGCTGCATGAATGTGCACACTGCAGACTGGAATACAAGACAAGTTTCTGCATTGCTCGGAAAAGCAGCTGGATTTAATTGTGTGTAAATTTACCCTGCAGTGTTTTGTCCTATCTATCAAACAGTAAACTGTCACCTCAGTCATCCTTGTAGGCAAAATAACAAAGGAGCTAATCCTTATTAGGTCTAGCATTGTCTGAAACACATTTATGTTCACCCTGAAAAAACAGGTCACAGAAGTTAATCCGGCCTGCAAAAACATCTAGAACCAGAAAACCCATCAGGCAGAGGACAAGTCATATGCCCAGTCACCTGACATGAGCCATACACCCGTCTTAGCAAGAATTAACCCACTGCAAATATTTAACCATTAGCAACCTTTTCAACTTCCTTCCTTTCCTCTCTTCTCTTTCCCAAGGCTCCCAGCAACAAAAATAGAGCTAACAATACATAAAAGGAAGGTGAATTGCATCCTTGTATATGAATTCCTTAAAAATTTGAGAATTGCTGAAGATTCTTGATTGAAAGGTCTAAAAGAGGCAAGAGTCTTCAGGGAGAAGCTTGTGTTAATCTTTCTGAGGAAGGTGAACAGGGAAAATGAATCAGAAAAAGTCCTCCAAGGAGAGCAGTTTATAAAAGAAGTTCTCTGTAAGAGCAATCAGGGGCAGCCTAAAGTTTATCCAAGGCAGGCTATGTTTTATTCCCCTTCAGGCTTGACCAGACACTGTACTTTGCTGCTCACAAACTGGCTGGACAAGGAAAACACATGCTGACAGTTTGGATATCACCAAAATGAAGGTGTCAGCCTTGCTCTGAGATCACTCAACTGAACAATTGTCTTAGCTCATCCAGAAGCATTTCGCTGCTAATGGCCGGCAAGCCAAGTTGCTGGCTTGCTCATTTCCTTCTATGAATATGTGCCAGCACACCTGAATTTTACAGCAGAATAAAGGAAAATCCAGAGAGCTGCTGCTAAACTCACTGCTTATAATGAAATCACTGCAAGATCTTTTTATGCAGACCTTTTTTGGGCCATTTTCCAGGATGAAACAACAGCTGTCTTTGCCAATCTCCTCACAGGCAAAGAAAATTTTCAAGATTAATTGTTCTGATAGAAAACAGGAGATTTTTTTTTTCCTTTGCTTTGTTAGTGCTGCTTCTCCCGCAGTCAAGTTTCTATCCTGGAGGCTCTTCCAACTGTGAATTAATTACAGGTTTGATAAGCTGCATACCTGTTGTTCATGGAGATCAGGAGTGGTAAACTTAAACCTCCCCTTTTATTTCCTAAAAGACTGTAAAATTAATTTCCCACTCCTCCAAGGAGGCTGATGTGAGCCTACTGTTGATGTTTTCCTATGGTCTGAAGTGTAGCAAAAGGGAACTTCTGCTGAAAATTGGGCTTTAGCAGAGGATGAGGGCCTGAAAACACGGCAACCCTTGCTCTTCCCCTCAAGAGCTTCCAACTAACCCATCAATGAAAGTAGCAGAGCCCATAATCCAGATTGGTGGGTGCCCTTGATGAAATCCATGCTACACAGGATGTTGTCCTTTTTAATTAGGACATTTAACAGATGGATATGGCCAGGAACCAGAATTGCCTGTTCTTGTTTAAGAATAAGCTCTCCACCCAAACGAAGTATTAATGTGTCACTCTGTATAATAAATACATGACTTGCTATACAAAGAAGTCTAGTTGAATGGCTTTGGCCTTGTCTCGAACTAATTTATTTTAAGTCTATATATAACAAGTTCCTCTGACAGTGAATTGTGTAACGTCTACAAGACAAAAACCGGCACACTTCGTTAGCTACAGAAAGACAGGTGGACTGACAGAAACTTCCACTTAGTGCTTTATTGGCTGCCTGCCATAGTTTGAATGGGAGCAATTATGAAAAAATTGAACACATGACTTTAATAAGCTTCAATATAGATCGCTGTCTGGTGGAAACAGAGCTTTACAATAAGTTACTCTGGGTCTAGTCTTTGCTGCTAAGAACAAATGTGTTGTTTCAGATGTCAATCATATATTCTTGGTATTATTTGAAAAGGTTAGCAAGAATACTGACACGGGGAATTGCAGATGACAGGAAGCAGCCACAGCACTGATCTCCCTCCACATCCTGTGAGATAGCCAGGCTCCCTCCGTGCTGGTGGGGAAGTACCTCCCTGAGCACAACAGGGATGTGGCAGCAGCACCTGACTCCAGGAATGCACAGCAAAGAGCAGCTGCCGCTGCTGAGGGGGTGCAACATCAGCCTCTGCAAGTGGAGCTGTTCTCTGCCCACAGCTGAGCACCAGATAGTTCACAGAAAAATGAAAAATAACCTTATCAAATATTTAGGATGGACTGTCTTGATGCAAAGGTGTCCTTCATGGGTTTTACAGTTCAAGCTCCCACCTCCAGCAATTGAACTAGCTGTGAAGGAGAGAGCAAATAATGCATCACTTCACATTCACCATGAGCTTGGGGAGGCATCACTGCAACAGTTAATGCTTGTTCCAGGTTTCGAGCAGCTTTAACTAAAGTTGCAGTTTGGATGAACCACCAAGTCTCCTTGACAACCAATGCTCTTCCTTCCCCAGCCAAGCACACCCTGCCTTTTACAAAACAACTCACTCGTGTTTCCCCCCCAAGGGGACTGCTCCTTCAGAAACAAAGGTCTGCAGGGAGCTTCTTCAGGACTGAAGCAGCCCACTGATGGTGGAAGCAGTCAGTCACTGGCCCCCTTGCATGAAAGCCTACGTGTGAGCCACAGAAACTCAGGTTCACTGGAACTGCTCACATGGGAATGGGGGCAGAGAGACCAACCAGAGCAAGAGCAGCAGTGGTCCCAGCCTCCCATACAAATTTTTCCTAAAACCCTAGCAGAAGAAGCAGCGGGAGAGTTTCTCCCCATCCCCACTCCCACCTGCCATCTCCAGCTCCAGCTCCCTCCCCTGGCAGCACTGAGGATGTATTTTCATGTGCTCCTGCCGATATTACCGTATTCTGTAATTTCAACCTGCTCACAAACCATCTGTAAAAATAGTAGCAATTATTAACAACAGGAACAATGTGCGCTGATGACAAATCCATATGAGACATTTCTGACACACCACAAATTCAGTCAGGACAAGTCCAAATAATGAACTGTCATTATTTGGCGCACAAATGCAACATGGAGAACAACTGGCTAGTCAATAATCTGCAGCATCAGACAGGAGGTCACTGACTTAATGTGAGTCATCAGTGTAATAATTTATGAGAAAGCAGTTACAATATCAGGAGACTGTTCTGTGTAAGAAAGGATAAACAAGACTCCTGCTCAGGGCAGGAAATTCACTTTAAGAGCAGCGGGCAGCATCGCTCCCAGGGGACAAAAACGTGTGAAAAACAAATCCAGAACATCACAAAAAGTACCCTCACCAATTTGAAAACAATTAATTATGAGGACAGATTACAATTATGAGATTTTTTCAGTCTAGAGACAAGGGCCACATGGTAACAGCTCTGAAATAAGTAAAAGGCCTCTGCAAAGACAGATGAAATGTACCCCTGCTCCATGTGCATTTGCACAAGATGAGAAACAAAGGCTGACATTCGAACACTGAGATCTCAGACATCCAGAAGATCAAGTTTTCTTTGAAAGCCTGACAAAGAATGGAAACAGACTGTCTACAGAGGTGCGAGAATAAACATTTCTTCCCAAAGGTCTGAAAAATTATTAGACAAATGGGCGTTGGATATGGTTTAGGCACAGTGCCTTCAGGTGGAGGGACAGCCTAGACAATTCAAATTTCTTTCCAGACTTACTATCACTCTTTACAAATTTGCCTCAAAATCCAAATTCAACTAATTTAAAAACTGAATCTAAACCTCTAAATTTTTAGTACATCAAAATTCTTTTAATGTACTCTCACTTTTTAATTTCATAACATTGAAATTCTAACTTGGCCTAATGAACAATAAAGAAAATAAATTAAACCCAAAATATTTCAATGTAACTCTCATAAAACATTTATTATGGTATTATGGTGACTGTATTACTGTCAGTTGCTCACCAAGCCAAAAAGACCTATCCTCCACAGAGTCCTTATCAAGATCATTCCATCACTGGAATTCCAAGATTCCAACAATACTGTTCCCATTATTGTATTCACATCAGAATATGAATAGAGGTTAGATCAGTTGTAGCATCAATCTTGGTGACAGTCTGAAATAACAGAATCATAAAATGGTTTGAATTGTAAGGGACCTTAAAGATCTTAAGGGTCATCTAGGTCCAACCCCCCTGTCCTAGACTGTTTTCTCCAAAGAGAAGTTTTAAAAAAAAAAAGAAAAACAACAGCTGAAGAATTGCTAAGGATCTCAGGGGAAAATTGTTTTGAAGAGACACTGAAACTTTGGAAATAAGGAGACTACAGTATTTTGGGTTTTCTTAACTCTGGAGACTCAGAAGTTGCAGCAAGCCTTAAGCTAAATTAAAACATATTTTTATTACACATCGAACATTGCAATCTGTTTCTCTGATCATAGGAGTTAAATCTCAGAAGAACAAAGCAACATTAAAAATCGCACTGTGACTCTACCCATGTTCCCTAATCTCCTCTGAGATTATTTCCTAATGCAGGCAAGAAAACATCTCTTCCGAATAAGAAAATCCATATCACATTTGTCTCCAGAACTTTAATTGTTTAATGCTATTTCCCTTGGAAGATGTTCAGTTTCACCTACATAATCCTTTTTTTTTTTTTTTCCAAAAAGTTAATCAATATTTTGAAATATAAAGCTACTTTATAAACTGCCTTGATTTTTCAAATGAGCCAAACTGAAGCTGTAACAAACAACACAATTTACCACATCTTCCGCTATTCAACGTATGAGATCTCTTGTGAATAGCAGTTTCTGCCAGTTGGGGTTTTGGTTGACAGAGCAGTAAAATTTTGCCTTCCAAAGCTTTATGTTCTTTATTCATAGCTGGAAAACTTGGTATTTAGCAGAGAATTACCATGTATCTGTATGCAACTGAACTGTTAATTTATAGGGGAAGGTGAAAAGTAGTATTTGCAGTGTAGTGTGAAAGAAGATGATAAATAGCCAAGCCACACACAAGAAAGAAGATCAAGAGCCACCAGTCAACTCAGCTGGACTGAAGCTGCCAGGCAATACCAGTTCTTTATTAACAGGAAGAACATTTCCCTTATAGCCTGGATCCCTAAGCAAAAGAATGTTCAAAAACAGGGAGGAAAAATGCTATTGCAAAGAGTTCCTGCATGTGTCTTCTGAAGGGGTTAAAGAAACAGATACCAAGTGCTCGCAATGCTGCAGAAATGTCTTGTATTTCCTTATGGTCTGTGTCCGGTAAGTTTCAGGGGAAATCTCCAAAGAGGATGCATTGCTCTTAGAGCACAATATACCTCACGGATACCGTGTTCAGCTCCATCCAGCAGGTGCTTTGAAGGAATGCTCTGCCTGAAACCTGCCTTTTGATTACTATGGCTTTGGAGACCTTCTGAAAAGAGAGACCTGACAAGGGCACTGAGCTTTGTTTAGAGAACTTAATCCTTATTCCTCCAGCTGCCAACAGGGAAAGGCTATGTTTTGCTTAAGTAAAAATTCCTTTCTTAGAATCAAGAGATGAAAGTGGCAGAGAAGAGCAAACACCCTCTCCAAACAGCAGAGTTAACATCCCCTACAGCTGACTGTTAACAGCAGCAGAAACATCCCTTTTCACTTTGACAACACATATCAAAGTAATAAATCTCTGCCAGGTGGCATTAGGCATTATAGGGATACACAAAACATCCAAATAACAACCTAATCCTGTGAGACTCCGAGTTCCTCCGTCCTGTTGAAATGAATGGTGTGGAGGCTGCTACCAGTGTAACCTGAGTGATGAATCACGTGCCAAAGGCTACAAAGCAGAAGCCATCCCAGTGCTACACTGAGCGTTACTGGAAATACTTCCAAAAAAAGAGAAGAAAACCATTGGTTTAAACTGGATGCACACACTGCCATGATATTTCCATTACTCCTAAAATACTGATAATGTGAGTCCAAAGAAAAAATTGTTCAAAGTGTTCACTGATTGATATTTTTTTTTCTCCTAAGACCTTTATTTTTATCAGTGGCACACACACCTAGAGACTTCCAAATGTACTGGGAAGCAATATGGGTGGTGAGGCACCGGAAACAGGTTGCCAGAGCAGCTGTGGATGCCCCATTCCTGGAGGTGTTCAAGGCCAGCCCGAGGTTTGAGCCACCTGGTCTAGTGAAAGGTGTCCCCGCCCACGGCACAGGCAGCAGCTGGAACTAGATGATCTTTAAAGTCCCTTCCAAACCAAACCATTCTGTGATTCTGTGATATTTAAATATGGCAGGCTTGTAATAAATATAATTTGAAGCATTACAGTACATTCCAGGAAGCAGCTTTGTCAAGCTTTTCTTAAACAAAATCTTTACCCGTGAGCAAAACAGTTTGAACAAGGTGTGCATTTGTTGCAGCTCCTTCAAAGATCTGACCCAGCCAGGCCCAATAATAAATCAGTCACCCCCACTGGCTGTACTAATTCAGACCCCAAGGATCTGAAGAGTTAATCTCCTGACAATGTCACCTCCAAAGGAATATGACAGCTCAGCAGGACTTTTCCAGCAGCCTTAGTTCCTGCCTGTGAGAGGCTATGGTAGGCCATGCAACAGCACGGGGAATGGTGTTGTTCATCCCAGTATCTGGAAACTGATGAGGAAACTGAATGGGTTGAGAAATAGACCATGCTGGACTGGAAAGCTGAGAAAAAGCATCAGACACAAAACTGGTAAGCAGCAGAAGTGAGCTGAGAAATCTGGGAACTACACAAACTCACATAAGGAGGGGAATGTGCTGGGGAAAACTCAATCAAGTGAAAAGAAGAGGTGCTGGATGTTTCCCTACAGCTTAGAACTGCACTTAGATTTGTTGACTCTCCTCACTCCTCTGTGGAAAAACCTTTCTGCAAGGCCGTAGCAAAACATCCTGTCCCTTCCAAGCGCTGGACACATGGAGATTTGCAACCTATTATTTGTGCCACTTTGTTCACTCAAGGGAAAAGTTTTGTGACATGGATATGCATGGTCATTGTGCTGCATCATGCTTTGGCACAATGCGGGGGTGTGCTATATGAGAGGACTTCTGTTTTCCACTTGATTTTTTTAAAGTCTAAACAATAATCCATAAAACCACAATATGTTAAAAGCACACTTTTAAAAAAATCATCAACTCACCTACACACCTGCCTAGTTAGGAGATGGCTGAATTAGTGTTACTTCTGCAAGTTTAATAAAGGATATTTATTGCTGTGTTTGGAACCCGTTTTTAATTATTGACAGAAACTTAAAAAGTAGGTAAGGTAAATAACCATGAATAGAAAAAGGCTACTAAAAAGGAAAAAGAGAAGGAATGATCTACAAGCAACGCCACTTGATGCTTTGCTGTGACATGTTTCCCCCAGCAATATCTGGGGGTTAAGCCAGATCAAACATCTAAGCCACTCTCAAGCAGTGTCCAATTCTTTGCTCCACTCCTCTATGCACTCAACCTGAAAACCTCAGTTCTGATCAGCCAGCACACTGAACACTCACATATCTCACTGATGCCAGGAAGGCCATGCTTCACCTCAAGTAAGTGCATGCCAAAGGATGGAGCCCAGAGTGCCTCAAACCGGTTCCATTGAAAGAGACAGTCCAACCAAAAATCCAGCTTCCTTCTGTTTTGGTGGCATTATTTTGCAGTCACACCATTGATCTGCTCCCCCATGCAGCTGCCTAAGTCCCAAGGATTAGCAGAAAGAGGAATCAACAGCAAGGAGCTGTACACTGCTGCTCACATGCTATATTAGGCTGGTTTTACCCAAATATGAAACCATGGCCTGGGGTGTCTTCTTCTAGCCTGAACCATCTTCTGCCTTGATGCTCCACCTGGTAAATGGGGGGACAGATATCCCTTTGTCTGACCATGGTGATTTGTAAAACTGAACTGAAGTTACAGTAATGATACTATAATGATGGGTGTCTCAGGGAAAAAAAATGTGAGGAAATTAGTAATTATGGCCTCAGCAGGGTTTGAATAGCATGTGGTAAATAAGGTGCCGGTCACACGAAATAAAATAATGAATAGAGACTCATTAAGTAAGGGCTGCTCATCCTTTACACTGAAGAAAGCAGGGGTCCAATGGAAAAGCTAATCTGTTATTATGCAACTGAAGACTGCACAGCAATGCATATGCACAGAGGTCAAACAAAGGTTGCATGTACAACATAAATGCAGACAATATGAATGCAGCAGTGGGAAAGGTATTTTCATCCGGTTTGGGCTTGTGTAGCATGAATTACTTGGTATATGAAACTTAACAGTTGACATCATTTAAGGTCTATAAATTTTCTTTCTAAATGCCATATTACTCTCCTTAAAATGTATTACTTTGAGTGCATTAAGGACTTGGTTAAATTCTTTGATCCAGATCAGGCAGGAGATCAGATTAACAGATTCAGTTTTTAAAAGCTGAGGTCAGAACATACACCCTTCCTCTGTCACATCCCTTCTATGCAAGGAGGCCAAAACACAGATACCTTCACAACTGAAGATCCTGTCTGAGAGTCGGGCAAATGAATGACAAACTCTCTGCCATTCTGCAAGGGAGATTTATTCTCCATTATTTTACATTAAGCTGCCCCAAGAAAAACAACAGGAATGTAACACGGCAGTACCTCACAGCCCACGTGGGCTGCCACAGGACCACTCAGATTTTGAAAGCCATTTGGTCCATCATACGAAATAGCAACAGTCTGTTACTGTTTATAATGTATCTACAAATATTTCTATGGCCTTTGTCGCCAGTGGAGACAGCTACTCCCAATTAATGTCTGTCATAAACAGCTCTGTGGAGTCAGACTGCATTATTATTTCCATTTTGCAGGAGAGAAGGTAAAACAAAAGAACAGACCAGATTCACAAGGGTATCTTTGTGACTAACTCCCACTGAAATGAGCCAAACCAGGTTCAACTGCAGAACTTCTGTGGATCTGGATCCACAATTCAAATGAGCATCTAGGTGGGATAATTTTACAAAGCTTTATATCTTTGAAAGGTCACTAGTGAACTAAACACAATTTTTTTCAGAAAATTTAGCTGTACTATTTCCTTCAGTAAAGGGTTGGTTACTACTGCTAAAATATCAAACAGACCAGAGAAACTGGAGCGGGAGGAGTGGTAGGGTTATACCAAATGCTTGCAATGATGGGTTTAATAGCTCTTTTTCACACTGCTCATAACTGAGTTTTCCCCTAATACTGTCTATTTATTGTATAAATAGAAAAAATAGTATGCCCATAAACACTGAAAATATAAAAATCATTAATGCTCTCACACAGTAAGAAAAATCTTGTCATTCTAGCCAACAGTTTCAGAAGCACGGATTTCTATACATCTTTTATATCTACATAAAAATGTAACAAAGATTAACACCACAAGCTTTACTTAGCTCTGAAAAACCCTTCTAGTGTAGATGCGAGTGTTAAACCTAACGTAGTGTAAATGTAAACCTAACCACACGACCACAGCACTCCTCTAGCTCTTCAGTCCAAGTGTGGAAGGTGTTTGCCCACTAGTACAAACAATTTGCTTGGAGAGAAGTGGAAGCAGTGCACCATTCATGAGAATTTTTGCAGCAGTTCTCACCTTTGCTATTTGTCCTCCACTTCCCAGCATGTCCATGGCAGGGCTGCAGCCCTTCTCCAATATAACACCCATCTAAGAACTGCCCACTGAGAGCAGGAAGGTGCTTCCCAGAGCCAACAATGTCATCTTAGTGCCAGGACATGAAAGCACACAGGTGGCAGAGTTTGTCATCAGTAGGTGCTGTCACCCATGGCTGTAAAGCTCCAGACTGAACTCCCTCCTTGCTCTCTGAACATGCAGAGGACTCTGCAATTACATTGTTTATAGAAGTGGCAGAAAAACAAGAGCTTTTTTACCTATTAAAGCCCATGTGTTTTAGAGACGGAATTTATTTTCCCTTATTTTTACATCAGCTAGGCTTTACATCTCTTTGTTATCTAAAAAAGCCACAAGGTATTTGTTACAAAAGGAAGGCTGTAACATTAGGTTTATTTTAGCACCTCTTTGGTGGCAGGATACTAGCTGACTGCACAAACATGTTCCAAGAGAAAGAAGCTTAGTTAAAAAGGTTAGATTTTTACACAAAAACTGCCCAGGCAGTTGATGTGCTTCCATAACTTAGTGGCATTCCATTTTATTTGTTTAGGAGATTTAGTCTGCTTTTCTTTGGTGTTACTATTTTATTATTACACAAAACATGTTCATGACTGAAGCGCGTGTCCACAGATGTAGAAAGTGTCTAGGACTTTTTTTTTGCCCCAAAAAGAAGAATTTCTGAGAGATTTATGTCAAAGTTATAATAGAGTGCTTAATTAAAAAAAAATTTAAAAGTACAGTGACAGCAGATATTCCAGACTGAATCCTTCTCAGGTTGCAGAAAGCACAGCATCTTCCTCTGTCACAGAGAACAGTCAGTCTAAAACAAGCATTAAAATCCTTCAAAAACCAAAGCACTGCAGAGTACTGTTAATAACCACCCCTAATGATAGTGTCAGCTATTACTGACTGCTACTAAAGATGTGGGATCAATCACAAACATTTTGGAGAACCCCATTTTAAAGAGAATGGACTGGTAAAAATGTCAGAATATCACTACACTTTGGTATCTGGGTTTGCATGGGAACCGTAATCTAAGAGAAATGTGAATTTCTGTACGTGTAATACAGCCACTAGCAAGGATAAACCATTACACATACCAGCATCTCTATTTCATACAGGGCAGCAATTCCATGCCCAAATTTTCCCACATGAACAAGACGCTCCCTAGACAATTTAATCCTCACTGTCCAGCTAAAATGCCTACTGCAGCTGTGCTATCCCTAGTTGCAGCAAGAAACTTCTTGAATTTTCTTCTTTATAGTTATAGCTGGAATTTTTGTCTCTCCTTCTTTTTTAAAGGGAAGACATGTTAATAACAACTGATCTGGACAGAATCAGATATTAAATTTTACAAATGCCATAGTAACTGCAGACAATTCCCTCTTTTTACGGATGACTTCTGGTACATATTTACTTATTTTCCAGTTTATAAGGCAACAAAATAATAAATGAAGTACATCTTCAGGCAGCTACTAACAACTGAACTGCTAAGAGAACAGAAAACAACATTTAGAAAATAATAAAGTTTATGAGATGTTCCAGCTCTTTGAAAACTGATCTGAGAAACTGCTCCCAAAGTTTAAATTTATTTGCAAAACTGAAGTCGGTAATGACAGATTCAGAAGGTGGAAATGTTATTTCTTCATCTGTAGCTGTATTTTCAGCTGGTGACTTCCCACAGGCAGCCATCATTCATTCAACAAAATCTACTTGGTGGTCCTTAATCAAATAGAATATATTTAACAATTTAAACAAAATACTTAGTTTTCACTTGTTACTCAGTCACAATAGAAAAGAGGCAACTATAATGTCACATGTGCCTAATTAATATGCATTCAGATTTTAGAAGAGTTATTCAATTAATAATTAATTTATTTAGTATACATGTTGCTTGATTGCAGCATATGTCAATATAGAATTACGTTTTCAATTTCAGACATTTCAGACTAGAATTTCTATGCGTTTTACTACTAAAGGAAAATGTAGCTGGCTGCTCTTAAAGTTCATTCTGTATACAAGTTGCCATAGTTAGGAAAAAAAAAAAGTTCCTTTACTGCTTAGGCTGACCAGTTTGACAAAACAAAGCCTCAAATGAAACACCATAGATGGTACCCAACCCAGGTAAAGGAAGAAACTAAGCCCATCTGTTTCCGAAGCTGTGTCACTCATGCTGATTTTCCCAGTGCTCTGCACAGTTACCAAGATATTCTGTGTTTGAGAAGAAAGAGAAATTTGCTAGAAACCTCCTGCAAATGAAACCCAGCTGCTTAAGTACAATCCCAGATGTCTCCTGCACCGTGTGGCTTTGATAGATTAAATTGAGCATAAGAAAGAGATGAAATATTTATGAAAATTAAATTTGCAGTATGCATGTCAGTAATCCTGAAAAAGATTTTTTTCAAGCAAAGACAGGAAACCACATTTTTCACCCAATAGGCTCAGGTTAGGATATAGCAGTGGCATTCATGGAGCTCCTGAGGTGCTTACGTTTCATGCAGACTGCTTAGCTTTTACTCACACCACTTATTCCAGAAACACGGACCACAGATACTGCCTCTGACACCAGCAGATCAAACATTTATAAACAACACGCTCAAAGGAATTACTATGTTTTACTCCTTAGCCACCAAAAGTTCAGCATTTCGAAGGCTGAGAAAAAGCTCAAATCCCACTGAGCACTCTGGGTAACAATACTGTGTACTAGACACCAAATACTGCTAGAACAAACAAACATGCCCTCTTTCAAACTCAAGGGAAGGCTATCGGACACTTAAGCAAATTCATACATCCTGACACATCATCAGGCTATTTGTTCCCCAAAACTTCATACTTGTTTTGGCTTCCTCAAAAGAGAAGTGAGGGAAAAAAAATACTGTGGTAAAAGTAGATAGAAAGCATAAATTAAGGTAACATTTACAATTAAGTGAAGCCATGGAAATACTAAATACCTCAATTTTTCCTATGGTAAATGTCTTGAATAAAATCTCCAAAGATAGCTAACATCTCTGGCTCTCCACAGTCCAGGTCTTGCCCCTCCCAGTAGATCTGTTATGACTATGATAAGCTCTACTACAGAACATGACCAGGTTTTCCATTCCCAGCCCTTCCTACATTTCATCCCTCTGCAAACAACTGTCTTGGAAAGGGTAGCCCTCCCTTTCAAGATGCTCTTTACTCTCCTTTGGGGGATTGAGAAATCCAGAAAAAATTTTTAGAAGTTAATCTTCGTGATCATTTGGCACTCTATTACTTCAAAATCCTGCTTGATACAAATATCCTTTTGAATACAGAACTATGACTTAATACACACAGATGTGATCTTCTTAGCAAAGCAAAATGAGTACAAAAGGCTAATATTTAGACTGTGGATTAGTAATAAAGGGGCTGCACTTCTCTGTGCAGCTCACTGAATGTTTTTAAAACAGAAACCAAAAGGTCATTAACTTCAGCAAAGCAGGAACAAATCTAACACTTCCCATCACCCCTGTGCTCCTTAAACACCTCCCGAGTGCATTACAGAGCCACCGGATGAGCCAGGACAGCAGAGCTGTCCCAAAGGACATTGGGAGTTTATTTGAAGAAGCCCAGCAAGCAACATTTCCCAAACTCTCTTTCAAAAGAGGAGCAACGAATATCCTATTTCTTTTTCATGGAATGTTTATATGCTATGGCTCGAGCACCTTTTACACGGCCAACCCAATGAAAAGCCACATTTCAGCACAGCAAGAACAATACACTTGCTTAGTGTGCACGTTTTGACTTGTTACAAGAATATATTGTGTCTGAAGCAACAGCCCAAAATCTGCTGATAGATGACCAACAATATCACAGTAACTCCACAGAAAAACATTATAAACATCAGTGGCATTAGAAAATATGTTCCCTACAGTCAGTTTCCAGTGTCAAATGCTAAAAAACAGAAGAACTGCAAATAGAAGTTAGTTAAAAGACAAGAATGTCTTTGGTCTGGATAACTAAACCGACACACTCACTAGCCCTGTTCATTTTTAAAAGGAGCAAAGTCTCCCCTTCTGCAAATTACTCAAGGAAGAGAATAGTCCTGAGTCTCAAAAGGACCATTTAAGTTTAAAATCACACAGGTCTTTGAAGTAACTTGCTCAGTAAACGCTTCATGGTTATTTTGGCTAACACACGGCACGTCTAGTTTCAGTCCACTGCAAGTATTCTTTCTAGTGATGAATCTGGAACAAAAGACATCCAAAAATCACACAAGTGAAGTGTTTGCCACACTGCAAAACAAGTCTGGCCTTAAAACCCAGTATCTCTGTCAAGGCCAGGCAGGTGAGGATGGGTGATAAACTCCAGTTCAGAACAAGTGGTGCAAATAAGTTTCTTATGTCCTGAGTTGAACTATATCTCCTAGAAAAACAAGGAGGGAGGGAGTAAAAGAAGGAAAGACCCAAGTAATGCTATCTTCCCTCCAGGTAGGATGCTGAAGAGATGAGATTTCAAGCATCTGTAATGCTCACCATAAGCTACTTTCATTGCTGATTAATAGTGAGAGATTAATATCCGGGGATGCCACATAACAGCTGCAGTCTGAACCTCGTGAACACAGACATGGTTATGCATTTTACAGCTGGGTTCAAACTTTAAGTGGATTTTCCTGTATGGTAACAAGGATCAGTTTACAGTTGAAAAATTATTACTTTAAATGCCTGCTGTACAACTACACCACGCAGCTATCTCCAAAGTAACACAGCCCAAAGGCTACCTATCCTCATGCTTCCCAAATCAGCCTTCAACTCAACAAGCCAAACTGTGTCAGGTCCTATCTCCTAATTCCCACAATTTTTTACCTTTAAATCTCTGAGTGTTAAAATGCTTCAAGGAGCAACAAATGTCAGAGGTGGAGGTGGAGGCCTGGCACTTCTCCAGACAACCAGACCAGCAGGTGAACATTAAATTCTTTTGGAGTACACCAAAGTACAGAATTGCCTGCTAAATCCCTTAAGCAGTGAACTGTCTGAAAAATGATTATACCAAAAATGTTATTACATCGGGTTTCTATATTCACCAGTTTGCAACAAAAACTGACAATTACCCCTATTCCAAGTCCCTGTGGCTTTGGATCCATTAATCACAAAGGCTGATATGTCACTCCACAGCGTGAGGCTGGAGTACACCAATAGGCATAAGCTTCTCCTCAAAGATATGACTGGTTCCTGCTCAGTTTTCTCACAATTTCTCCCCCATATTTTTCATAAGTGCTACACTCTTTCATTCAGAAAGACTTCTCTGCGATATCCACACATGACCTGAGGACAAGGCTGCAACACAGTCAACTTTCTGGCTACTCAAAAGACACTCATTTGTAGCACCACTCAGGATGCCACCAGTGGTAGTATGAGAAGATGGAAAAATCTGCCAAATCAACATCCTCCCTCCACCCCATATGGATAAGATGGGCAGGAAAATCTCAGGGTTTTCGTAAAGCTCCATTTTTACAGTAAGTTATGGCTTACACTTCATTCCATGTATTGGACTGATACAGCTATGCAGTGACAGATGCAAAGAAATTGGGCCAAAACTACAATTTTGCCCCAAGGCTCAGCCCCTTATGAAACATTTCTTTTTGGGGTTGCTTTCTTGTTTTTTGGTTTTTTGAGCTGAACTTTGCTCAGATTATGGGATAAAAGAGAGTTTTTAAAACAAAAAGGCAGATTTGGTAAAAAGAGCTTTTATCACCAGTTTCTTTGACAGTACAACCCTCTAGGTTGCATCATCAAGTTTAAGTAAGCATTTTTTCTAACCATTCAGTTTAATTAGCTTTTGGCCTACATTATTTATGATTCAGTCTTCAAACAAACATTACCTTTTCCGACTTAATTTTTGAACATTTCCTTCAGAAAGAATCTCCTTAAGTTTTAATTCCAGCCTGAAAAATTACCCTAAGTTTGCAACGCAAGATAGAAGCAGAAAATAGTGCTCGGTCCAAAAGCCTGAACACGAGACCTGCAGTTCAGTCTGAGTGAACTGCTCTGCCTTTCTTCCTTACACTTCAATGTCAAGTTTAGAGAAGATTAAATTCAGCCAAAAATACTCCAACAAACAGACAGACATGAGCAACAGCCAACACTGGTCATGAACAAATCACGTCAAAAACATTTCAGTTCCCTCTAGGATAAAATATAGGCCTTGCGGACATAAGACAAGTAAGATAGCACGTGAACTGGAGGATGAAGCTAGCCCTCAGAAATGTTTTTAAGAAGTTGGATAAATGTTTGGGAGAAGCTGGGGTGCTATTCAGACAGTATTAACACAATATTCAGCCACTATAACAAGGCACTCACAAAAGCGATTGCACAAATGAAGAATATTCAGGTCTGAGTTCTGCATTTTGAGGAACATACAGAGAGACTGAAAAATGCGCAGCAAAGTTCAGCAAAAGTAACTGGAGATACTGAAGAATAGAACTGGGCTTGAACTAGCACAAAGACAACACTTAAGACGAATTTTTCTAGAAGTGAAAATAAGGAGACACTGGAACTGATTGCCTGGAAACCTGTGGTCTCCTCATCACTGAAGGGAAGCATGTAAAAATACTTATGTATGTCAGAGGGATTGACTAAACTCTTGGCATCTAGTGCAAATCAGCCATTACATTAATGATCTAACTATATTTGATGTTAGTAATCATGTGGAACCATCAGCATCTCCTCAGGTATATGTACAGGCAAAAGGCAACCTCCACAGGTGAGTAATTCATGTCCTCACTGTGATCACACTGCAAGGAAACAGAAGCTTTGAGGGGATAAAGAATAGATGTATCTACTAAGCAAATTGAAGCTAGAATTAATAAAGCTTTAGAAAATCATGCTCTCAGCCTCAGGCATGGACTGAATTACTTAAAAGACCTCTTAATTTCATTTTAAACTCTTTTTTTATAACCATTTCTGGACTTGAAACTGACCCATAACCTAAAAGTTCAGAGAAGGCAAAGTGTTACCGTGACATAATTAAAAAGAAATAAACACATAAAGAATACGATTATACAATGCATAGCTTACCAAGGGTTTTTTTCCCCACAGATTTAGCTTCTACAATTATCCACAAGCACTCAGCTTCAATTGCTATCACTTTGTCTTTCTTTATTTGCTGTAAGATTTTGGGCTGGAGCTGCTGAAAGCACCTGTGGGAAACCACTGGGCACTCTCCCAGCACAAGCCTCTCACCTCTGAGCAGTGCTGGCAAACAAGAAAGACACAGTCCTTCGGAGGGAAAAGACCCTGTGCTGAACAAGACACTAGTTGCATTTCCTAAAAAAGTTTGTACAAGTGCTCAAAAACCAAGAAAATATTTGACTCCCAATTGCCAGGAAGTTGGGAATGTATTTCAAATGCAAACAGTGAACTCGTAAGCAGCTAGGTTTCAAATTACTGGGAATCTCCTACTGACACTTGTAATTACACTGTTGATAAGACACTATATCTGAGGATCTTTTCTTCTGACACAATTTTTGCATGCTCATATTTGTGCCTGGAATTCTGCAGAGAGGGAAAAATCTTGGTCTCTTCCGGACAACCTAAGTTTTCTGTGCACATCTCTCAGCAGCCTACTGCATTTCTTGCACAGATCTGCCTAATCCCCTTGCAGATGTTCCTAAGTCCGAATTCATACGATTTCCTTGAAGGTCACTGCATCAAGATTCTCACTATCTTTAGGAGCACATTATTTTGATATGGATAACTCCGAGGATAATCTAGGACCTCCCTTGATTTCCAAGGATCATGCACAAAGAAAAGTGTCAAAGCATTTACTCATCAAAATTTTGAAAGGGAGCAGAGAACCTAGTAAGACTCAGGTACATTTCTGACTCCTGCTTTCAGGGAAGTTGATGCAGCTCCAGCTGCACTCTCCACTTCGGCAGCAGAGGGTGCTACCAGAATACTGAGGGCCCCTGCAAAGATATCCAGGACTGGTCAGTCAGGTGTGACTGCAGTTTGTCCAGAGCCTCCATGTCACACAAGTATCACTTAGGAAGAACAGTACCAGTTAATGGTTTCAAACTTGTTTTTCAGTATCATCCAAAGTCCATAAAATTTCCCAGTTCCATGCCAAATTATGTGGCATTCTCACTCCTATGCCTCATACACAGCTTCTGCAGTGATGCCTGAAAATGAAGTCAAACATTAGATAAAAAACACCAGTACAGTAGTTCAAGGAGAAAATGACTGACCAAGGACTGCAAGCTTGAATCTGAACTGCACACACTTGGTTACACTTGCTTAGGACTCCTGCAGACCAGCTGCTGCTCAGAATCCTTCTTTGCCATCTACCGCACTCTCCCCAAGCCCAGCTGCTCCCATGGACACTGCACCCACTTCCCACCACATGAAAGCTTTCAGGACAAATGGACTGCACGAGTGTCACTGCTGTTTCTTCTGCTCCTTAGCTTTAGTATATCTTACTAAGGAAGCCAGGGTAAAACCATGTCAAGCATCAGGAAAACTCATCGTTGGTGCTCAAGGGCTGTAGGTGAAGTCACAGAAAGTTTACCTGTTCAGTTAACACAACTGATTAATTTATGGGGAAAAAGAAAAAAACTTCCTTGATATGCATATTTTTTTCTCTTTTCAGATGTGATTATCAGCTTGCTAGTTAAATGCTTCATAATGAAAACATCCAAGCCAAAACATCCAGGAGTGTTTCATTAAATTATTTAACACTTTCCTAGAGACACCAAGCTTAACAGAAAAACGAGTCTTCAATGACAGTAATTTCACAGTTCTTCCACAGAACATCAGTACATTAATGAAGTGCTACTGTAAGCACATTTATAAACTCCCCAGAAAAACGCCCGAAAACACGTCAGCTCATTTACTGCACCCAGAACTTGTTTTCAAACGCAATTTTTGTAAGTATGTTTCAAATCCTCTAATACACGCTCCTGATTTTCATCTCTGCAATGAATAAAGCTACTATGATTCTGCTGTCAATCACAATTCTGCCTTACTGCAATCTCCGTTTACTGTTAATTAGTACCTCCTTTTCTTATTAGCTATGTCAAATTTTTGCTTCTTGATGGGTAAATACGGCATTTTCACTTACAATTAGCATGATGCTTTCCTGCTAAGGCTGAAACATGAACAAATTCGGTCTTCCTACGAAACCAGGACGTTTCCTAAGTCCACAGCTACTCATAAAAAACCCCCTTGCGTTTGAAAGGGGTAACCAGACTAAAGTTACAAAAAGCCTAAGCCTGAAAAGCTCAAGATTTCTAAAGGCAGATTTAATACAACACAGATTCTTTAAAACTTTTTCTTTTGAGCGGTGCAAGTAGCCCCAAGTGGCACTATCAGAAAGCGAACAGCAGCGAGAGCAGCAGCTCCCGCCGCCCCATCTGGCCGGCTGTCCCCGCACGCCGTGCGCCTCCGGAGCATCACCCGCACCGCCGCACCCAGCACCACCAGGACGGTAACCCGGAGCTGAAATCCTTCCCCGCTCGCCCCGTCCGCGGGCACCTTCCCGCCGCCCGCTTCCCCCTCGGTCCGTGCGTCCCTCCCCGCTCACCTCGGGCGTGCAGCCAGCGCAGCGCCAGCTCCCAGCGAGAGCCGCGGCTCCGGNGGGCTGGCGGCGGGCCCGCGGGAGGCAGCGGGGCAGCGCCCACCCGCCGGGCTGCACCCCCGCGGCCGGACACAAAGGGGCAGCCGGGGCGGCGGCAGCGCGGGGGAGGCGCGGCCGGAGAGGTACCCTGGGCTCGCCCTGCCCCGGCACAGGCACAGCTCCAGCCCCGCAAGGAAGCCGGAGCCGTCCCTCCAAACGGCTTCGGGCTCTCACACATCAAACGCTTCCTTGGCCCGAGAAGACGCGCTCCAAACCGCGACCCTGCCCCGCGCAGAAAGCGCTCGCCAGCAGCAGCCGATGGCAGCCAGGGCCGAGGAGGAACCGACACCTCCGCTCCTGCCCGGCGCGGTTTCTGAACGGGCACCCTCCCTGCAGCCTGCCACCGGACAACTGCTACAAACACCTTCTGAGCTGGTGTCATTATTCAAGGACTAAATGAGCCGCTTCAGTATTTGCGAAGTGCAGGATTTCCCTCTAAGCCTGTTAGTGAATCAGCCGCACACACGGATCTAAGCTCACCCCTCATGTGTACACATGCACAGCAGCTGTGTCACTCCTCCGCCGGGCGCACTAAAACAAAGCCACCTCATCTACGGCTAGGGTTTATAGACCTCCGCATTAGCAAGTCATCAATGGACGCAAACTCACAGAACCATTGAATCAGTTTGAGTTTGAAGAGACCTCTAAGATCAGCAAGTCCAACAGTTAACCTAGCACCACCATGTTCACCACTAAACCACATCTCCTAGTGCCACATCCACACAGCTTTTGAACCATCTACACATCTGCCCCTTATAACAGGAACCAGTTTCAAACAACTCTTATGCCATCAAGCAGCAGAAGTATGTGGTCTATGTTCTTGAGCAAAACACAGGTGAGATCCTTAAAACACCTTAAAATACAACAATATAATGGGAAAGTTTACAAACTGATGTACCATAATAAAAAGTGGCTCCCAGGTACTTTTTTTACTAAGGAAAAAAAAACCCCCAACAACTGAGCAGGGGTAAGCTAGGTATTTACAATTAAACTCCTGATCAGTATATAGTCATCATTAATGACAGCACTATTATTTTTATCTATAAAAATGGGGAAAGTAGGGTTTGTGATTCATCAGGTCACTTGTGACAACGTTTGCTCAGTTTGGCACTGATACTGGACTGCTGTAGCTTACAGAAGCCTGGCATCTCAGTGGGTGAATTCCACCACCACGCTTCAAATGGTATTTGGCTTCAAACAAGTAATCCCCCTGAAACTTTCTGAGGAATATCCACATCTTCGATGATGCTTAGCAAAATAGAAATCTTTGAAGTGGCCACCTAGCAGCTGTCACACAACAATTAGTAAAAACAGAATAAAATTCACTTTTATGTCACTGAGAGTAATTTGGCTACAGCATTCATAAACCAGACCTTGACCAGGTATCATAAACGTGATGAGCATTACTCTTTCTAATAATTAGTGGAATTTATTTTTTGCCTCATCCTTTTGTTTAAAACTCTTATTACCTGTTTCATTACTACACCAACTTACAGTGCAACTGCAACGCAGACATCCATTTCTATACACAAGAATGGAAAGCATCGTTTACATGAATATAATCATCATTATGTGAACATAATTTTTCAGTATTTCTCACGTTTTCATTGCAATATATAGCAAGAAAGTAACACAGTAGTGTCTAAACTATTTATTTTCTAATATGAGTCCTAATTCCAGGTTTGCTCCATGCAGATCAGTTTTCATGAGAAAAACTACCTTGGTTTTAAAATTCATATTTAACCTACATGTGGTCTTCGAAAAGCATGCTTGACGTTTCCTTCCCAAACTCCCATAAAAAAACCTCTTGAAGTAATGCTTTGTCATCTGCTGACACCAGTTATAATACTTGTTAGTAAAATTAAAAATCCCAAATTGCCACATATCACACATTGTACGCTACAGAGCATTCTTCCCACGTCAAACACAGGATGGCACTCCTATGCCCTTTTTGACTCCAAGATGGAAGATTATCACTGTTTTGGACACTTGGGATGGACACCACAAACCTCAGTTGTGTGACCTTAAAGGACTAGATGAATTCAGAGCAGCAAATGTCTGAGTCTGAAAGATTGCCTTTGAAAGTATGGGGAATCCAACTGAGATGCTTTCAGGATGCCAGCAGAATCGATGCATCAAGGAAAGGAGCTTCTTGTGCAGACTGAAGCAAGCGTTTAAAATCAGTGCCCAACAGGTGTTTGTTAGGGTGGGGGTGGCGGGAGGACTCTTGTAGACTCAATGATGTATCTCTGTAAATTAGGTGGTTCTTTGCAAATCCATCAGGGTATATGGATATCGGGGGATATTCTTCTTTGGGACAATGGCCAAAAAGAAAGCAAGAATTACTTTAACATACACCTTGATCACTTTTGGAAGAAAAACGAGGTGGTGGGGAAATATGTCATATGGTAGCTCAGGACACCATTGTCATGAATTTGATTACAGAAGAGGTTTAATCTCCTGTCTTGCATTCCAGAGTTTCACACCTTTCCACAAAAAACTGTCCCATTCAGCAGAGCAAAGAGGTCACAGCACAGTAGAGGGAAAAGAGAGATTGTCCTGCTCATGTTTCTGTTCAGAGTTCAAGGTGTGAGCTGCAACTAAGGAATCTTTTTTATTGTGCCTTTTCAATGAGGAGCTGGACACTCCTGTTGTTATTAAAGCACAAAGCAAAAGAAATAAATGAAGCAAGCAATAATGTGCTGTAATTACAAGGTTTGTAGGCAGGCTGTCAGTGTTCATGGATCTTCCACTCAGTCCTTGGGAATAGACTAGTATTTTACACTTCCATATAAAGAGTGCATAAGCAAGCAAAAGTATTGTAAATTACTGTCCTGATAGGGACATTATATTTCTGAAAATGAAAATAAATTTTTCAAGTCAACGTAAGTGTGGGGGAAAAAAATTCACATCTTAGAGGATGACATCATTGTTTCCATAGTTGTTAATGTTGTCAATGATGTAACAGTATCTTTTATTTCTTCCTCCTATCCTAATTATGCTATTTCCTTATATATTTTGTGTTCTGTAAAAGCTCTTTGCCCATTAAAATCCTTTTCTAAGCAGAAGCACAAATCAAAAAAGTCTAAATTAACAACATTTCATTGCTGCTCTCTTTGTTTTCCTAGATAAAAACCAATCCATTCCTTAAACTACAGTAAGGAACATTCACAAATGGAAGGCTCTTCCTTCAGATGAAACCTGCTTTCTCCAGGAAAGCTGGCAGAAATTAATTCTTTAAGGCATTATTCTCTAACATTTTTTTCACTTTGTGGTGAAACACAACGTCCCCCTCCATGGAGCACAAATTCAAAAAGAATAAAAAGATGCTTTCGCTCCACTTTGAAAAATTGAGGCATTCAAATCCAGGGACAGGCAGACAAAAAAAGCTGTGACATGCTTAGAAATCCCTGAAAAGGCTCTTAAAAGGCACTGGAGATGTGAATTGAACCTCTTTTGCCCAAACTTCTTCTCTCTTGCCCCGCTCTACCGGTAGGGATGCTCCCCCAGCAGCCTGAGAGGAGCCGTGCACCCCAGCCCCTGTGCAGGGACAGCCATCGCCTTGCACAGCCCCCTTGCCCCTGTGGCCCAGCTGAGGCGACCATCTAGTATTCCAGGCACGTATTCCTCTGGGTTCTGTCTTTTTCTTTCTTTTCCAGATATCTGCCAACGTTTCCCCTCCCCTCTGACATACACACACCCCATTTGGAAAGGGTAAAACGGGAGCAAGGGAAAAAATCCCATAACTTGTCCAAAGCACGCAAGGATGATTTGTGTTCTCACTTATGGGGTATGACTGTCACCGTTGATCTGCTTTCAGGCCTAGATTACATTTGATAAGGGCTGACCTTATTTGAGTATTCACACATTATGCACTCATGGAGAGCAAGTGGACACAAAAGTCCCTCAGATGTTCTGGGCATCAATCACGCTCACAGCGTGGAGGCTGCCAAACTTTTCTTCCCTTAACTCAGGAAAGGAGAGGCTAGTCCAAGACAGACTTAATAAAGTTTAAAGCTCTGCCACAGTATATTTGGGGCCCATTGTCTTCTAAAAGTGTTCTTTTCAACAAATTCTCTGCAGTTACCACGGGCAACAATTCGTCTTTAACAAATTGGGGCAGACTGTGTGCAGACTGTCGGGAGGAGGGGAAGTGAACAAAAGGCTTGCCAGGCCCATTAAATAAAAACTAAACAAGCAAAACTCTTCTGTCTCTTAGTTGCCCCATATTTACAAAAACAAAGTGAGTTCTCAAGACCATTTCTAAAAATAGAGTATTTTCAAAACATACCTTAAATCAAATCACTTCCTTAAGAACTCATGAATCAATTTACCACATGCAAATAGTTTCACTTGTTACCACAAATTAACACATGCTTTTATAAAGAATATACTATAACTATCACCGATGACTAAAACATTTCACCTGTTGTAATGATTGACACCTCTGTTTCATCTTTCGCAATTTCACAAGAACTACAACTGGTTTATTAAAACTTCTGCTTTTGTCTGCATGTTCATTTGAAATTGTGAGAGTTGGGAGGAAATAAGAGTACACAGCAGGTCATGCATGTGCTTCTCTGAAATGTATTTACCAGTGGGGCCTTTCTTAATTTGTAAAGTCTAAATTCTCATACAGTATCATCCTTACAGATGAAACTGACTCTACAGAGTGCAGACTTTCATGGAAACAGAGAAACTGCCCAAATAAGCCATCATACCTAGCTCTTGAACACCTTTTATTCCCCCTGTATGCGGACTACTCTCAAATGTATTCCCCATATATGAAATTACTCTCAAAACAAAGTATGATTTGCTTTGCTAGATCATGCTTTTTAACTCCAAAACTTACTTAGGCCATGTAAACTTACTTTCTTCCACAGCTGGCTACTCCAGCAGAAACAGTAAGCTAACAGTAAGCATGTTTTTCATATGACTGGAAGTAAGTAAGCAAAAAATGCAAATACTCGTCAACCAAAGCCTTGGACAGGATGCTATGAAGAGTTTTCTCTTTTCAGTTTTAGATGCTTTCGGTGATGGAGGGTTTGTTGCTGCAGTTTAGGAAATCAGTTCACAGTATGATGCACCTTATCATGGGGAAGTTCTGCTGCTTTTCCAGAGCTGGTTGGTTGAGGTTTTTTCCTTGCAATTTAGGGCCATCTATTTCTTAGCTATATATCAAAAGTGACTGATCCTTGAGAAAAAGGAGAAGCACACTGGCAAGAGAGGTGAAAAGACCTTTGGACTAAACCACAGGAAAACTATACTGAGAAGGATGTGGTTTTCAGGCATGATATCCAAGATGATAGCATGGAGAAATCCACTACCAGTTTCACTGGGTTTTAACTGAAGCCATTCACAGCAGTAACATAGACACTGCCTTCCGGAGTACATTTCCTGTGAGGACCTTCTGTGGCTGTGCATCGTGTGTTGCACTATATTCTCTTTCAAATACAAACAGCAAACCATCCATCTCATCACATGTGGGGATCAGGATATGGTATGCTAACTAAGGGCCAAGGTTTAGGTCCAAGTGTCCAGTCTATAAAGCTGTGTTCAGTTTTAACTGAAGTGTTCATTAGAAAGTTTTTGGCTACACAGCATTTGGATCACAAGTTTCAAAAAAATAATCATCCTAGTAAGAGGGCCTACTCAGCCTAATATGATTGAGTCCATGGCTTTTTTTCCCCCTTGGTACAGAACTAGCCTTTATGGTATAGAACTAGCCTTTAAAACTTGAAATATTTTGATGAAAAGAAATTATTTTTCTTTCATCGGTATAAGCATGCACACAAACATACACACATAGATGTTCATTTGTTGGTTTCAAATGTCATTACCTATAGTATGGGTTATTCTATGATATGAATAAAAACCCATTTCTCTGACAAGCCAGATCAATATCTAAATGTGTGAGGGAATTTTGTTCCTTTAGCTTTACTAAAGCTCCTTGCTAGACTGACTATATTTGGGTAAGGAACCAACATCATAAAAGTAAAGTTAAAGGACCTTGGACACGTGTTTGACCCAATAAACCAGAAATCAGTATTTACAGTGTTTTGTCATATTCTGCCTGATCTTGCAATGAGAACATGCACATGGTTTTCCAACTGGAAGTTGTCCCCACAAAGTGTGAGCCACACAGCCACCTCACAGCAATGTATCTACCACAGCTACCACCACCACAGCATCTGCACCCACCCAGCTGCTGAGCCAGGGCTGACTTCTGTCCAGATGTCCCAGACTGTGGCAGAATAGAACTGTACCCAACTATAGAAGCTAAAAAACTTCCTCAAAAGGTCACATAACTTAGCAATCTCTGCACTGACACATCAGATCAGAGCAATAGCTCAGTTTTTCCATATTCCTGTCTCTAATAAAAGGTATTTGCTTTTTATTAATTTTTAAACTTATTGCTTTTTAATTTCATTGGGATGTCTCCTGTCTTTTATTATGTAAAAGGTTAAATGGAAGAATTAAATTTGCTTCTTCTTTTTATATGTATTATTTTATTTTCCTTTTTCTGTCTCCTCTTATTGAAGTCCTCTCTAACCATCCCCCAAATTTTAAGTTTCTCTTTCCTCTAGGAGATTGTTTATCTCATATTTTATCACCCACCTATTCCTGCTGCATCTTTTTATCAGCTGAGGTGTCCTGATGCAAATGCAGTGTTCTTGGAGGGATGTGACACTCACTGACAGTCACTTTCAGAAGTCAGCTCTCTTTGTTGTTTGGAGTCAAATGTTTTACTCACTTTTCTCACTGTGGAAAGAAAATTTCTTTGACTTGTTCAAGAGGAAAAGAAGGATATTTTTGCACTCAGATTTATTTTAACTTTCTGGAAATATACCAGGATTTTGTATTTGACAATGCGCACTTGCCAAAAATACTTTAACCTGTACACTTGTATCAAATTTAGCAAATCTCTAACGGTTTTGCTCATTTCTTTCTGATTTAAGTTAATTTAGATAATTACTTTTACTTTCCCTGAAGCCACTCTTTCCTCCAAAGCCTACTGTACCCAACACCACTGTGGGAAGTAGCTTATTGCTGCCTTCCTGGTGGCAGGAGCAGCGTGCCTCCCAAATCTCCATTTCTCCTTTCCCTCTCAATATGCCAAAGAATGAGGCTGCAAGAGGACAGACGAGGAAGCCCAATAGAGATGGGATGGTTTGGTGGGATGATGGGGTACAGAAGGGAAGAGTGCGTGAAGAGAGCTGTAACTACCCTAAAAAAATTCTTTTAATCATTTCACACTATTTTTTCAGGGTTTTTACAACTGAGGAAAACTATAGTGAGTGCATAAAAATAATAAACAATACTTCTATACCATAAAGTGTTCTCAGCGATCAAGTTATGCTAGAGTCTCTTGGTACAGTATCTTATCGGTACATAATTTCATATTTCAGAAGTTCCTTCCAGCACAGTTTGGATTTCAGCCTCCAAGCTATTCTCCCAAGGAATAAATAGACAAAGACACAGATTTATTCACCCCACTCCCACCCCAAAAGCATGTATGATGGATTTAGAAAGTATCCTACACATTCAAGATAGGCATCTGCCAAAATAAATCCTACTCTAACGCTTGTTGAAGGTATTTTTCTCCCCATACCTCTTTACTTTTTACCAATTTCCAGTTGAAATAACTTTTTTTCTGAGCAAAACTTGTTCCTGTGTTTACAATCCCATTGCTCTGTAAGTTTAACTGCAAAGCAGATCCCCCTGAGAAACCACAGTGCCACACTGGTTTTAGGTACCCAGGTCTCCAGAGAGGTTAACTCCATAATATACAGCCACTGTTCCTAACTTTCCTGTAATTACAGGTACGCAAAGACCACAGAAGCCAATCAAACACATGGAAAGTAAATGCATTTTGTGACTTCAACATCATCAAGAGCCCAGCGAGCAGGACTTGGCAGCAAAATAAGTCTTAGCTGTATTTACAGATTTATCGCAAGCACATGATAGGAAAAAACTCCTCCAAAACAGAAACAAAACAAAGAAAAAATACCCAAGACCAACCAAATTTCACTCCATTGCTACTAAATTCTATGTATTACACATAAGACATGTCAAACCTCAAAGCAGTCCCTAATGTGATGTGGATACAACATGACCTCTGAGGCACTTCTGACTGGTATGATGAGCTTGAAGGCAAGTAGGAGCTTGCATAGACCACTGGGCAACTGAATTTTCAAATAGTAATTTCAGTATCCCTTACTTCTGCAATATTATCAAAAATAAATCTAAATTTGAAGACACTAGACTTTTACAATATCCCTCCTTTTGGAGGAGCATATTGTTTCCCAGTTTGTGTCTTTTTTCTAGCTAAAATGCATATTAAGACATTTAAAAAAAAACAACTTTGGCTCTGCCTCTTTAAATAAGTAGACAGCTTCTTTAGTCCTTCCCATTCCTTCACCTGTCCCCAGTTACAGAGCACAGCTGCTTGCGGGTTTAAGATTTTTTTTGTGAAGTAACAGTTCATGATAATCTCATTAAATCCTTTCTAACACTTTCCAGTTCATACAGGATTTCCTTCACTGGGGCAAGTGGAACAAGGATTGGCTGCTTAAGCAATCTCTGTGCAAAAAAAAAGAGTCACCGAAACCCCTCCTCACAGAGAAGGGTGCGGGGGAACCAAAGCTCGGCCCCAACCAAGGGGCTGGAACAAATCCAGAGATGCAGCTCTTTGCTGTCTCTCTCTACTGAGAAACCGCATTAGAAGTGTAATCCCCAATATCTTGTGCACATAAAACAAACCATGTGCTAAGCAAGCTCCTCTACCTGTAAATCATTCTGTTTAAATGTCAAAAGTTCCTCTGTCTGCTAGCCTAGGAAGTACTCATTGCAAAGGAGTTGTGTTCTCAGGGAGAGGCTCCACACCCAGGTTGGCTGCTCAGAGATCAGTGCCATTCCCAAGAGCGGGAGACAAACCTCCCCAGGGAGAATGGACAGCGTGAAACAAAAGCGAGACAAAAAGAGGCCTGACTATTTTATAGATATGCCTTCTATCAGATAGTACAAGCCATGCTGTGGGTGTTCTGAAAGCATTTCCAAGGAGAGGGACCTCCCCAGAGAAGCCTTGGTGCTAAGCAGATGTGAGGCACTGGGAGCAAGAAAAGCTGGGACACCCTAAACTGCTCTAAGAGGAGATGGGAACAATTTTTAGGCTGCATTAGAGAAACCTCTGTAGCACCAACTACTTGTATCAAAATGGTCAGTTTTCATTTCGCTTCACGCCATCTCATCAATAGCAGTTTAATAGGAGTTTTCCCTATTTACATGCACTTAAATGGCAAATGCACATTTCCTGCTCCAGCTGCCAAAAAATACTTTTTCAACCTGCCTGACTAAAACCACCCAAAACGAGCAATGCAAAACGTGTAAGACAGTTTAAGGTCTGTAGAAAAGGCTGGCCAGCTCAGGTATCTGGGTAACAAATATTTTTATAGGCCTTTCAGTGGCTCAAATCCAGGACAGCTCTGCAGTGATTTATTTCTCCAACAGCTTCTAGGGTGGCCTATGTAAAATTAGCTGGTAATCACAAACCAGGCCCCTAGTGGGCACGTTCCACACCCAAAGCAGCAGTGACTGGCGCTCCCTTGCTGAGGATCACAGGAGAAAGAGCAAGGACTGAGGGGGGAGTGCTGGACATCTCACGCTGTCAGGAAGAATGAAGCTGAGAATCAGAGCATTATGCTAGAACTTTTCAGGATCAAAGCACAGTTCATCTTATTTAAGCCATAAATGTGTCATTTTTTATGATTGCTCTACTACTACTCTGAATAAGCATTAAATACAGTTTTTAAGGGTTATACAGAATTAGTCTAACAAAAACCTAGTCCCTTAAGAGCACACAGCATAGGCTGTTTGCAGTCTGAGTTGCTACTGCAGTTCACAGTTTTTTTTAGCTGAAAATTCTCCCTACATCTCAGTGCAGAAGGAAGCAAATATTAACAGCACAACCTGTGTATTGACCCTTGAGGAAACTTCTGGTATCTGAGAATTCACTGATTAAGACTTTCTACATAATTGCAACACCTTATTTACAATAGAACTGGTTGCAAATCCCCACGCACTGAAAGTCTGCAAGTCCTGCCACCACCTTCTCTGCTGCAGGGCAGTATTTGGGCACTGCCCTGGCCTGCAGGCTCCAGCTCCATCCATAGAACATAGAACAAACACGCTGACACACTGCAGATTCTTTTCTCCTGCCTCCAATGCAACTCCCTCCACCTCCACCAAAGCATCCAGGCAAGACGGAAGCTAAAGTGTAGTACCAATAATTTCTGTTTGGCTGAGATGATTCAGCAATATCTACATGGTCAGCTCATGTGCTGATGCAACTCTGGTATCATCACTCTCTCAATGACCTGATACCATCACCAAGCTGTGGTAATTCTCATACTTTGATAAAAGCTAGAAACTGATGGGAGACTCCCAAATCTTACATGACATCAGCTGCTTTACTTCAACAGTTCCCCACTATCTTTAAGAGACGTGATTCAGACAGATGTTACAGTTTTATGCTCTCAATTCCTATTATATTCACTCAGGTCTAACACAGTAAGTTCCTCATATTCATTTTTGCCATGTTTTTCATTCATTTTGGCTGAGCTATTTCTGATATATTCTCTGGATGCACCTCCTTAAAACGTGCTAATTTAGATCCCTGGCTGTAGATAGTATGTTAATCCCAGCATTTGAAAATATTCAGATGGAAAATAAAAACTAGACACTAGAAGTCACATGATTATTTAAAACATGTAGCTGGACAGTATCAATATGACACAAGGATAGTAGATGAAAATTAACCTGCAATTCCATAATATCATCAAATAAATCGACCTGCTAATGAAAGGAAACACATTTCCATAAGAATTTGAGTGGTATCCAAGTAACAATTCCACGATGATACATTTTCAATTAAAGAATTACAATAGACTACACTTATTTTTTCTCTCTAATGTTAGGTTGTAATTCATTATTGTACAGGCAGCTGAATATTAACCTACAGCTTCTGTTCTTTGTCTTGGTAGTAACTGGGAAATGCTTTCAAGGTCAAATACTTTTAGTAAAAAAGATACCTACACACCAAATTTTTGAACTTTTCTTCTTTTCTATTATCTGGTTACTTGTTCTTACTTTTTTATCAAGTTAGAGAAATATTAACAAAATCTATGAGAAACTCTGCCAGACTGATGAGTGCAGAGGAGTGTCCCCACTCATAAGAAAAGCAAAAGTAGGTCTATTTATTGCTGTTCTGTACCCAAAAATGGTTCATGTTCTATAAGGCCACATGATGTGAAAAGCAAACTCATGGTTACAAGAAAGGAGAGCCATTTAGTGAGTCAATGTTTGCAGGGGGCAGACAATTTATTAACTCTCCATTTACGGTGACAAGCTTCTAAGTGCAAGAGCATGAAAATTAAATTCAACATGATCTTTAATTATCTTATGTGGTCACTTCATATTTTATTCCATCACAACATATCACTCACTCATGTTGCTATCTGGTACTAAAAAATGTTCGTATTTAATCAAATTGCAAGCAAAATGCACGAAATTCTAAAGATTATTTTCCATATAGAGCTACATATCTGTCAACAATTACATTCCTGAGTTTTGGTCAGATGGCACTGATGCCTGAGAGGACAGGAACAGGAACAATACAGTAACTGTGTTGTTTAATTCTCCACTAAGGCTTAGCTTCAGCAATTCAGCTTTCGCTGCAAATGCTAAAATTCAGTAGTAATTGAATTTAAAGCTCAAAAAACCACCTCTACCCTTAGAATATGTGAAAAATGTTTTTCCTTGAGCTTGACAGGAAAATGAAAATAAGATAGGGATGAAGGAGAGAATCAAGATATTTTTCCCATTACACAGTATCTATGGAAGGATTATTTCAAGTCAGAAAGCTACCAAGACATGGGAAAAAAAAAATTTCTTACATGTAGAACAGTAGTTCCTGCTTCCCATGAAAGCCATCTGTTCTGTGTATGTACATGGTTTGAAAGACATTCCCAGGATTGTGTCAAGCCAAAGGAATCCCCACTAGAGTTACAGAAATATAAACTCCCTTCACACTGGCAGGAGAGCTCTAAAATGCAGCTCTGAGGACATGTATAGCACCACCCTCCTCAGGACCATAACAGTCCTGCTGGCATTCCAGGCGTTACGCAGGATTTTCCCATCTGATATTGGGTTATGAGAACTGAAACTTTAGCATGGATAACATTGCAATACTTTGAATTAGAAATTCTTCAGATGAATATAAGGCGAGAGCTCCGCTCTTCTCCATTGCAAAACGGCATCATCACCCTTTCTCCCACTTGCAGCTGACACGAAAAATGCCTGGAAAATATTTTTGAAATAGGATTAATTCCATAACGCAGTTTTTGCCATTACTAATTTTAATGGGAGTGGGACATGGCACAGTTTGAATAATATACTTGTTCCACATTCATTCCCAAACTCTGGAAACGGGAGTTGAAAACAGAAGTCTAATAATTAATACTTGTATAAGAAGGACAATCCTTCCTGTGGGCCTGGCATTTTTGCAATCCCTTGTCTACTATAAAACTGAGTTCAAATTGCAATTATTTTTCCTAGGGAGCAATTAAATACTGCTACCAATGTTAAGCATAAACACAACTCTAACTACAAGCAACGCTCAGATGACTAGCTCAGGTTCAAGGGTTCACTGCACATGAATATCCATAAATACCACTGACAGCCTTAGCAGTATAATGAACTTTGCAGCAACTCATGCAGGCAGTCTACACAATACAAGAACATAATGCCCCTAACCTTCAAGCAAGAAACCTGCAGAAGCAATTCAGAGCTACTTTTACAGCTGAAACAGTGTGTTCAAGAACTATTTAAGAAAGAGACCAATCTTGTTTGTAAAATGTCTGTGTGTTTATTGTTTTTTAAATCATTGGGTGGAATCAAACAGTAGAACTGAAGGAAACATGAACTTTATGTAAAGATGGTCAGTTCCACTGAATTGTCACTCCAATTAGCAGTGTATTCTTACCACCATTAACTGAAGCATGCAATATTACAAGATAAACACCCTGGCCTTTTTAAGGCATCACATAATATTTTATCTTTAAAGTACTTACATTTTTTTCTCACAAACACTGGCCACAGTACCACACAGCCTCCCATAAGCAGATATTTCTGGCATCTCTTGAAATACATGCGCTGCTCCCAGCTCAAAAATCAGATCTATGTTAAAGAAACACTCTCTGTTTGAAATCTAGGGAATACATTTAAATCACTGGTTTTGTTTAACTTCACTATTTTCTTAGTTGCCAAGATGCTGCTTCTCTACTTCTGTGTGGAGCTGCAGCACAAATAACAGAGGAAGCTGCTGTACAAATCTGTGTACTGGGTAAATGCTGCTAGCAAAAGCGACCATATTGAAAATACAGTGTATTTTCAACCAACTCCAAGCTTTAGGTACCCTAAGGGGTTGATTGAAATTACTTTAAAGAGTTATAAACTAGGAAGATATATGGGGTTTAAATCAATGGTGGTTTTCCATGTACAAACAATGTAACAGCTATGTCCCTTCCTATCTTCTTGATCTCATCTGGTGGAAAACTTTTTCAAGGTTCATTTTGCTACTTTTAAAGTCACACAGAAAGCTATAACACCAGTTTCTCTCTTCTGAAATGTTATCACTCCTTACAAAACTCCTTACAGGACTAGAGTGAACTGCCTGAGACCCCCATCTATTTCACAAACAAGTCAGCTGGCCTTAGTTTAAACAGCCTTCAACAGCAGCTTAAGGCAAGATATCTGAGCTTACACCAAAGCAGATGAGGACCACTCAGTGGTCTTGCCACCTCTCTTCAGGAGAAAGGCAGTAATCACCAGCAGATAAGCAGTAATATATTAAGACCAGCACATCTGTTCCAGCAGCAAGCATCTGTCTGTATTCTACTTAATCAATCTATGGACCTGCAGTTCATCACTGTAGGGGAGCTCAGTGTTATTATCTATGATGTCTATCAGGCAAACTAATAATTTTCAGTGCTGCAAGGCCCAAATATAAGCTAGGATGCCAACAATTTTATTACTTATTTGCTTTCTGATACGCAACATGAGGTGAGCAGCCTGCTAAAGTTAACAGATCCTTCTGATCTTGAGCTCAGTTTATATATTCATTGGGGATGATCACCAAATCTCCACGAGCATTTGCCATGGTCTGACCAGCTTTACTAACCTATGCTCCACGAGCTCACACAAAAATATCACGGAATGTAATAAAAACTTCCTTATTTCCTGTGTAATCCTGGCATGGGGAAGTGTTTGCCAGATTGATCATGCTGAAAGACAGCTGTTTTTAATGTCAGCTTTTTTTTTTTCTTTGCTGATCAGTTAAGAGGTGCTTCTGCACAGATCCAGAAAGATGCTTCAGCCACCAACCAACCTGAACCAGAGATGCTAATGCTTTTTTTTGGCCACAACAGGCCTCACCTTCATGCAGAAACATCCAAAATGTTTCTGCAACTGATTCCTCTCTGCCATGATGGGGAGAAATTCTGTCTTTGGCAAGAGGATGGATGCACACCTCCCTGAGAGCCCACCAGAAGAGAATGTGGCAGAGAAGGGACCACAGCTCACCAGCACATCTGGCCTACCCATGAGCACACATTTTTTCAGGAGAGGGAAAAGTAGGGTCTAGAGAATGAACTGAGTGACTCAGCCCCTGATGATCACTAATTTTAAGTGAAGTATGAGTTTGTAATTCCAGGAAAAACAAATCAATACGGTGGCTTTGCCGTCTGCATCTTCTGTCTCCAGTGATTGCCTCTTTAGTGCTTCAAGTTTCTATGGGTGGTTTTGGTAGCCCTTTTAACATATCACCTTACAGCTGATCATGGTCTCTTTAAAACCTCTGCAAGGGGTTTCCCCCAGATAGATGGGGCAGTTACCAGAAGCCTCCTCAGTGGCTGAAGTAACATGACATGAACAGGTTGGTCCCGTCTTTTCCCTCTCATTCTCCAGAGCTATTCAGCCATACTCACAAATACCTTTGTAAAGGAGGATCTGAATGAGGTGTTTATCATTGGTGTAGGGTTGAAAAGCCCCCTGCTAGGACACAGGCTATTGCAGAGAAAGTGGTATTACCTGCTTCCTTCACACCTCTGCGTTTGGACAAGTTTATAACATAAGGCTGAAAACTGACATAATGAGATGTAGCTATTTGAATATCCCAAGTCCTTCTCCAGTAACTAAAAGGCCATGAAACCAGTGGTAGTATTTTGCTTTACGGCTGATGTGTGACAATAATAAAATAATAGACTGAGATGGTGCTTTATGCATGTGCACAGGATGCAAATATTGTCTCAAAGCTAGAGGCAAATAGAGAGCTATCTCAAAGGAACACAAAGAGCTGGCTAGGGAAGAGCTATGTAAGAGGCCCTGCAATGGTGTCACAGTGTGAAAGACAAGCCATTCACTGGCCAAATACGGTCACTCTCAGTGGCCAGAGTGTCCGTGACCTCAAATCCCAGCCAAATATCTCACAGAGGATAATCCTATGATAACACTAATAAATACAATAAGCTCCCAGAAGTAACCAATCCTGCTTTTAAATTACTAACTAAATGAATGAATGAATAAATAAATGTTTAACTTGTTAAATTCAGGCACACTGAAGAAGTGCTGTTTCTCAGAACTGCTACTAAATCAAGATGATATTTCCATGTTTCCTTAGAGGCAACTGTTTACCTTTTAGAAAGCAGTATTTAAAAATAGGAGTCAAAGTATTAAAGCATAGTCACCATAATGTTTAAAAATTTTACTGCAACAAAGGATATTTAATTTCCAGGTCACATTCTGGTGCTGACAGCCTGCCTATAGCAGAACAAAAAAAAAAAAAAAAAAGAGTATACTAAATAATTCCCAGGACAAAAATTATATACACTGAGAACTTGGATTCAAAACCTCAGCAATTTAGGATACTCATTCCTCCACGAGCCAAACAACTCCAAAATGCAAAATGTGTAGCTCTTGTTCAAAAGTTCCTATGTTGCATAATTTAGCATCTTGATTAATTCATTAACTTGTTAGTCTTGATCTTAATTCTTGATAAATGGATCCATAAAGGCCTTGGTGACTCTGATTTTTTTTTTTTTCTCCAAAAACACTACTGAAGCAGGTAATGATAAATTTAAGGAAACCACCTGATGATACCTTAAATCGTTTAAATCTCCAGTAAGACTTTAGGACACCTAGACCTTAAAAAAGGTCTTAAAACCTTAAAAAAGACAACAAATAAATAAAAGTCAACAAATAAATAGAAGTCAATACCTAGCAGTATTAGAGATTCAACTCAATATCTTCACAGATAATCAAAAAGGCATGAATTTTCACATCTAAGACCTATCAAGAATCAACTCCAAGCAAAAACCAACATGAAATATTGGCCTTGCCTGAAAATAGAAATCGGCACTGGACACCACAAATAAGGGAATGTTAACATTCGTATGGTCATAGACGATCTCGCAAGAAAGAGTGGAGTTTCTACACCAGAAGTCTCTGTAGCAGTTACCCAAATGGATTCACCACAGTATCACTTAAGAAGATTGTTTCTTGTCAACAGTACAGTACCTACAATGCTACTGTATTTGCCAGGTCCAGGTAACCAGTTTTTGACCATGAAGTGGGAAAGAAATAATCTAAATTAATAATGTACAATGTGCTTTGTCACATTTACTGGCTACTTAATGCCCATCAGTTGGGGCCAGTATCTGTGACGAATTACTTTGTCAGTAAATGGAGAAATTATGAGTTTTTATTGTTCTAAAGTGATTTGTAGAATTTTTTGTGCAGCTTCTTCATTCCCTATACAACTGTATGACTCTTTACTGCTCAGTCTATTTTACCCTACCACTTACTTGTTCAACTCCCAATCTCCTATATAATATCTAGCTGATACATTTTTTCCTCTGAACTGCTGAATTTATGAGGCAGAAGAAAACAGAATTTCCTTAATACCCACATTCTAGACCACAAGAGGAAAAATTGCCTCCTAAAAAAGTTTTGGATGATTCACAGCATCCCTTTGTACGTTATGAGCCTCAATTTAAAAATAATTATTCACAATCTACATATGAGACATAAGTAGTGCAATTAAATGGGACCATTTGACAGCATTAGCTCCTTGCTTTCACATCAGCAAAGCTGGACTCTCTGCAGCAAGTACCTACAAACCAAAAAAATGGACTTAACATTTCAAGGCATCTGAGCAAGAACAGAATCATGTTTCAGATGTGGAATTCCACCTTCTCAGAAGGCATTTAATCCTATGCGGCATGAGTAATTTTTATTCCGTTTCTAGCATGCATACAACCCTTTCAAAGATTGCAAAACAGTCTCTGCAACTGAATTGTTATTCTGCTATTGCTGACACTCAGCAGAGGAGAAGGATCACTTTGGGAGATACTCTGGACTTGCCATACTAAAACTTGGACAGAAATTCCTATATAAGATGATTCACATTCAGAGCTGGATTTTCACAGATTAAATGCTGCATTTTAGGAGTTTCTACCTCTAGTCTACAGAGTAATATGGAGTAAACGTGTTCATACTTTCCTGTGGCAATCTAGCAGTAACTAGGTCTGGAACCAAACGGACCTGAACTAAACCCTGAAACTTGAGACTCTCAAAAACAGAGGAATAGAGGTACCTCCAGAGCCCCATCAGTTATTATATTTTGTGTATATTACATACATCTCTCTAAAATCCCACATCATAATTTGAATTGTGAGTCTATTAATTAACACCACATATCCATAATAGTCACAATCAGGACACAATTGTACAGAAACCATGGAATGGCCTGGGAATCTGTCACCTAAAGCCAGGCAGACAGAAATCCAATTAACTCCCCAAATAAGAAAGCTCTTCACATGTCTCAGAAGGTAACTCCCCCATTGTTTTCATTTGGACTCACAAGCAAACAGAGCTCAGCAAAACCTTGAAGCTATCACTATTCCGGGAAAAGTGCTAATAAGACAGAAGAGTGGGACCAGACACAACTTTGAAGTCACACCTTTACACGACAGCATCTTAATTACCAGGAAAAGGAAATGCACTGGAGTCATACTTGAAGTAGACACCATCTGTAAGGGCTACGTGCTGCTGAGCTGATCCCTAGTTGTTCTGCTCAATGACAAATCTGGATCTTTGGACCTCTTGAGCTTTCCAGGATTTCAGTTTATTTTTTTCCCTGCAACTGTACATCAATATATTTTTCTGCTTTAAACATCTGCACAGTCTTGTACCTTAAAGATACAATTTTATAACAGAAAATTCAAAGAGTGTCTGTGATGCAGGCAAATCTTTGGATGCATTTCCAGTTCCTGAAAAGTTTAGAGATTGCTTTTCATTGTGTTGCAGAAGTTCTTTCTAGTGTGATGCTCATCAAATGCCAGTAAACACAACTGAAATTTCCTCTCCCTTACCAGGAGGGCATTGCAGAGCACCCATATGGCAAAGGGGCAAACAGCAGCAAGACAGCTTATGACTGTGTTCATTTTATGTTTTCATTCTGTTTTAATAGTATCCATAGCTTTAGATAATCTCAAAAACTCTGATGATTTGAACAGAAGATTTTCTTGATTTCTGTTTTGTTTTCCCCCTGCCAGTCTTTGAGTTTTCAAAATTCTCCTTGATTTGATGAGAATTAGAAACTTCATCTTGCTTTACTGCATTAAAACAGTTCCATGCGACCATCTGAGTGTGGACACTAGGGATAGCTGACAAGGAGCAATTACTGGGAGGGTAATGATGAGGTTACAAACGCTGGCAGCTCTGGGCATCCATTCAGAGCACTTCAGGAGAATGCTGACAAGTTTGCCAGCTTATCCTTTATTGTCCCATTGAAAATGCTAATTCACTGACATTGATTAAAAAAAAAATCTTTCAAATGGAACTTTCTAAAATATTCTTCACTGTAATTTCAGGATCTCATCTCCTGCATGTGAGCTGATTTCCCCAGTGTGAGGATCCCAGATAAATGACTCGAGAGTTGTATAACATTTATTACTCACAGTGAACCATCAGCAGCAAGAGGAAAGGAAGGACCTCAGGAAGACTAGGAATGGGTAGGAAAGGATGAAATGCAGCCTACATTGCTGGCATCGCACAATTTCCAAGTTCTGTGGATATACAGCAGGGATACTCACACCTGTCTGTGGCACTTGTAAACACACCACAGGAAAATGAGCTGGATGTGTGGTTTCAGCCGACAATGCAAGTAGACATGTCAACAGTAGCAGGGAAAAAAATACCTGGAACAGGAGAGAGCCTTGGGGATCCGAGGAAATGCTGAGACAGATGCCACTGAAGAAGTGATCTTTTGTGCCACCCTTTTCAAATAAACATAAAGGAGTCATGAGTGCCACTATCAGTTCCTGAGTGACCTCATCTTGAACACAGAAGGGATGATAATATAATTAAACTACTACACAACATTTTCTTTTCCTTTTAGATTCTAGGGAATTGTGTGCATTCATATTACTACAAGAGTTCGACAGACTCCTTCAGCAACCTATTAGCAGTTAAATTCTGGCCAAAATTGGGATTCTTACTTCTGCTAGGCTCTAGCATGCCTCCAGGCACAGGAAAAAAGAAAAAAAAAAGGGAAGATATAGTTTTCCCTTTGAACAGCAGCCAGCAGAAGTGAGCTGTCAGGCCACTGGACAAGATGAGCACATGATGTGAAATGTCCTCCATGGCACAAGAAACCTTCACCATCTATCCTTCACCTTCTTATCCCTTTAAAATGTTTGTAAAACAAATCCCATGTTCCATTCTCGCTCCTGTGACTTTCTGTCCTCTGCTCTGGAATGTGAAGAGAAACTAGACAAAACATCAGGGAGGCACTTGGAGAAGGAAGGGACCTTCAAAGCCATGCAGCCTCCTGAAGGACAAGGCTTGCAATCCAGTTCTGTGTTTGCAGTTGGCATGAAATGCTTCCAATAATCATAATAAAACACACATTGAAACTGTGTCTTAGCAGAAATTTAAACCTTCAGCTCTTCATTCTGAAATCTGCCCTCAGTGAGTATTAAAAAGTTGACCCTTGCTCATATTGCCTGAACTGACTTAAGATAAACAATGCTTTTGGCATTGGATTTTGTTTGCTTGCTTGAAATTTTTGTCAGGGCCATGGAGATAAATGAGCAATGAATTGATAAAACATTACAGTAATGTCTTTCAATGGTTAAATATTTCTGTTTTAACTAAAATTATTTTAATCCTCAATGCACCTTCTGAACTGTGTTTTACTTTAAGTAGGAAGAAATTTTGAAATATCTTTACGGATTTGTTCTTTGTTTTAAAGGGAAAGTAAAAAAGACATTTCAAAATAAATGACTTATGTCTTGGGGAGTGTTAATGAAGTAAGACATTTCCAAAGAGTCTGGAGAGTGACAATAGCACACAGACTGTGGTGCTTCCACAAGTGCAGAACTGCCCCCAGCAGTGAATGCCCACTGAAGTGAAGCAAAGCAAAGCCAGGAGGGAGGAAGGCAGAGAGGGGGAGAAAGAGGGAGGGAGAGAGAGAAAGGAAGAGGAGGGAAAAAAACCCAAAACTGTTGCAAGTTCATGCACCCCTATTACACATTCATTTTAATTAAACAAAGATATTATACAGACATTGCTGACAGGGATTATCAAAATAGAATGGCGCCACCTGCCCCTTGCAGCCCAATTAATTAGCAGAGAATCTGAGGTGCCAATTATCACAAAGGAGTAAGAAAGGATCAGTAAACACAGCTCATGATGAACTTGAAAATTAACTCTTTCAGCTCACAGATGAAGCCCCACAGCCTCACATACAGCCCTGAGGCTGCTACAGACCTCCAAAAACCCCACACTGAAAAGACCCAACAGGCTTTTCCAGATCCCTCTTTCCCATGGTTTTGTGAAGTATGACCACTCCTGCTCTTCATGAAGTCCCTAGGGCACTTTTAAAAATTATGTCACTAAATTTGAATAGCAGATAAAGTAATTTAAGTTTGAAAAGGTTCCTCAAAACAAAAGACATTCTTACTGTGTTTTGAGGTACATCAGGAAAATGAAGATAGCTTCCCATGCCATACTAGAGAGGTTTTAAGAGAGTAAGTCCCTGAGGAGAATTCCAATTACTGACAGATAACAGCTAAAACTTCCAATTTTCTAGGGAGTAGGTATTGCTCATAGGTGCTTGACTCCTTCTCTCCCTCCCCATATAAGAACCTTCTCTTTCAAGCTCTTGGGTAGGATACCTCCAGGAATAAAAAAATGCAAGTCTGAAGGCTCAGCAGCAGTAGCTAATTGCAATCTGTTTTCCTGGGGAATCCAGAGTCTACCAGAGTCTCCCAGAAATGAAACTTTTAGCTCTGGTTTCATGCAGTGTGAGCCATTACCACAGGCACTGCAGTGTCCATAAGGGGAGTCTGCCTCAGCACTTGCACAACAGGCTGGTGGTGGCCCTGGAGAGGGAAGAGCTACTGCCATTTGCCCTTCCCTGGTACAAATCCCATACCACTTTTAGCAGAACTTCCTCCTCCTTCTAGAAGGTTCAAAATTGTACCTGCCCTCAGTCTGTGGACTTGCAGCTATGTCATAAAGAGGAAACAGTAAGTACCCCATATGTGGGGCTTCAGTATTTTTTCCAGTCATTGGAGGAAAGGCACTGAGGAATGACACCTTCAACTTCACCTCCCCAGAAGAGTGATCTGCTGCCTTCTGGGGCAGGCAGTACCGGCATGTCTTATGCAAACTTGTAATCACAGCTTAACTTTACTTCATGGTTTCCTGGAGGCCATAAAAACAAATGAACAATGAGATGCAAAGCCATGGAAGCAAAAAAGGCAACCGCTCTCTTTTTAATTTTCTTTTTTCTGTGAACTATTTCCCTAATTTCTTTTATGGAATGTTTACCTTTACACTATGCATACGCTCATTTTATAGTTTATATTGACAGCTACTCTAAGTATTATATAGAATGATAAACTTAGCTTGTAGAGCTAAGTAACTCAATACAAAAAGGGTGGTGAACCCTCAGTTAGCTCAATGTAAATTCAGTGTTTTTCTCTTGTCTTTGCTAGATTTGAGTGCCACAGCTGCAATTAAACCACACTCCCTGTTTTTGTGCTTTTTCTTCTCTATGGCATTTGAAATAGAAAAAAAAAAGTGATTTACCTGACAAAGCATGTCATCAAGTATCAGTTAGGCAATAGCTGTATTGATTTAAATGGGGAAAAAATGTATTTCAGAAGTTTGGGTTTTACTGTCAACATTGTTCAATACTCCTGTAAATAAATATGACAACAGACTGCTACAAGCATATACTGAAGCACATGTAGTGCAACTGGATTTAAATCAATCACACGACTGATGTGGCATGATATATAATTACACTTCCATATCTATCTTGAGAACTGCAAATCAAAGTCCAAATATTTCAACAATGCAACCTGTGAAATACAACAAGTTTCATAAGCAAATTTGCTTGCAATGCCAAGCTCCTCTTCTTTTCTAAGTGCCTGCTGGATCGTTACTCAATGGCTTTATTGTTTTGGGATCAGAAAGCGAGGACTTCAGCTCTACAATGCACAGTTTGTCACCCTTTGGATAATGGAGCTGTGAACCAAAGCAGCAGGACATACTTGCATTTAACACAGTGTGCTCTGAAGAGTGGAGCACATGCTGGCAAGACTTGAAAGCCCTGAAATACCAGCCAGCTCCTCCAGTTAAATTGGTGAGACCTCCACATACCTGTGGGGTGTGAAAAGGCCCAAGTGCTCATCATTCTGCATTAGGATTGAGTTCATCTTATCAAATGGGCCTTTGAGCGTATTGTGGAGTAATTTACCAACCGAAAAAATCATAACGATTTTCCACTTCATTTACCTCAACAGTAGCTACGTAATGTCAATAGTTTTAAACATTTAATTAGACATACCACGTGTTTTATGCTCTACTAATTACATAAAATTGTGCTCAATAATTTTCTTCCCATTGAAATGAACCTTAAGCAGCTGTTACAACACTAATTAGGTGAATGCTTCCACGCTGTGCATTTGACTTGGTGCCAAGCACATTCCTCCCAATGGTGAGCGGGGTTTTTCCAGTGTCCATGATGCAACCGTGAACGCACATCAATCTCTGCTGCACCACAGAACCAAGAGTGAACTCCAAACATTTATTTTGGCCCTCACCTTTGAAAACTAACATTATATACATAAAATGCAACAGTCCAGAAAGTTGTTCAATTATACTGGGCTCTTAGTTTTCTCTGCTTCCATTTTTATCTCCAAAGAGCAGCTAAATTTGATGCAGAGCTTGTCATTTACAATCTTCTATGAAATCAGCACTTTTTATTACATTGGAGCTGCCTTACAGACGTTATCTCACAATACAGTCAAATGGAAAAGCATTGCTGAGCCTGTTATAAATGAAGCCTTTAATACTTATTAAGTACTTAGATATTTTAGGGTTATTTTGTTCCTACAATGTTTTAAAAAGTTATGTGAACCACAGTTATCCATGCATATGGTGGCAAGGGATGGGAAAACTATTTTTTATTTTTCCATTTTACACAAAAAGAGAATTCAGAGAGGTTTTATTTGTTTTAGATATCCTTAAGAAAGGGCATGCACGTCTTACTGTTGACAAGTTTTTGGTGATCCTAATATCATCCAGAATTGAGTCAGTACCTCTGAATGTCTCAACTGGCTTCACTGAGAGTTTTAACCCTGGATGTAACTCCAGTAAAATCAGGTTCTCTTAATTAGTGACTAAGTCTGTACAGCTGCTGGCCTAATCCTGGCATTCCTACAAGGACAGAGGGAACCAGATTGCCAATAACAGGAACTGTCTGACAGTTCCTACCTCAGCAGTCTCCCAGAGCTGCCCGAGCCTCTGTGAACTGGGGTTTTGCTCTTGACCACACCATGACAATTCCAGACTCAGGATTTGTTCCTGAAGAATTCCTATAAGAAGAAACTGCGCATACTGACCATCTTCAGAGACACACATGTATAGTTCTCTCTACATCTGTTTTTGGAAATTGAACCCTAGTGAGTGTACATAAATCAAAAATTCAAAAGAAAACAGAATTTTTTCTGTCTTTGACAAATTTTTAGGCGTTATCACCTGTGTATGTTTGCTGCCACAAAGGTATGCCTGTTGTATTCAAAAAAATACATGGTTCATATTTTTAGTTAATATCAGTTCTTCCCAAATTATGTAAACTATACTTTTTTTTTAATCATTTCCAGTGTTTGGTGATCTAGCTGACAATGGGTCTTCTAAAATACATTGCACCATTCTTTTATGGAAAATTAAGAGGGACATGTCTTGGCTTCCTTTTCTAGTGCCATCATGAGCTGCATCAGGTGTACTGCTGAATGTTTTTTTATTTTTTAATTTGCATGTTTTGAAGTCAGGGACATCACTAAAAAAGGGCACAATTCCAATCTGAATATCAAATCACTGAAGACTGTAGGAATAGATCTGCTTAAAAGAAAAAACCCAAAACATAAAAGATGTTGAATTCCCATGTATTTGTACAAATGGAAGACAGATTTTCTTAAAAAAAAAAAAGAAAGAAAGAAAGAAAAAGAATTTGACATATTTAGGGTCTGTATATAAATTCAAAAAGATTTTTTTTTCTGTGCTGTTAGTTTCTGTTGAAAAAACCCTGCCAGTGCAACAAGAAGCATTTCCAGGCTAAAGAAGATAATTTTTCTATTTCCTGGAGGTTCCCAGCTTAGCCTGTTTCTAAACCTTTTCTCAGAGCTAGTAATATACACCCGTACCAAGCAGGTAAAGGAAAGTATAGCTGAGGCAACGTTAATATGAGCCAAATTATTTTCCTTCTTTCAAACAGTCCCTTCACATAAGACACAGTGTAAATCTTCATCAATTAATTATACTGAGATATAAGACAGGAACAAATGGAGGCTGTATTAAATGTATCTGTGGATATAATTTCAAGTGCTCTTCCCACACAAGACCTATAAACTTTTCCTGGTAACTAAGATGTCATTGAGTCTCACCATTAAACTCTTGAGTCCCAGTACAGAGTTCCCTTCCTGAACTATTCCTTGTACAGATCAAAACAGCAAATCTACTGTTTGTTTTCCCACCTTGCAGGATAAAACATCCCCATCCACCAACTAATTGTAGCAGACTGATCTAGGAAAATGTCATCTGAACAAACTGATTGGCGTCCAAGTGACATTACCGCAGGACAAACAAATAAACAAACAAACCATAGACCTTTTGTGCACTGTTAGAGATGAACATTTAAGTCCTTTTCATAAATAAGTTGGGTAGTTTCATACTTGTGAAAGGAAGGAATTAATCTAAGGTGTATTTTTGATAACTATGTAAATGGGATGGGCATGGGCACTTGCCACATATTTGGAAATTCAATTTAGTACATGATAGCCACTTTGTTTTCTTCTGCTTTTGTGTGGACTTTTTAAATGTACTGTAAGGACAAGGATATTCTTATTTTTATATCCATAAAAAACTGTGAAGATTCACTCATTAAAGTCTTCATCCAGAAAATGATAGTGGAAATTACACTAGTGTGGAAGAATTACACTGTACACATGGGTGCTCTCTTCTGTAGCCAGTCATAGAATCATTAAGTTTGGAAAAGACTTCTAAGATCATTGAGTCCAGCCATTAACCCAGCACTGTCAAGGCCAGCACTAAACTACATCCCTAAGTAACATATTTACACATCTTTTGAACACTTTCAGGGATGTATATTCCACTACTTCCCTGAGCAGCCTGTTCCAGTGCTTGACCACCCTTTCAGTGAAGAAATTTTTCTCCATATCCAAGCTACACCTCTCCTGGCACAGCCTGTCCTATCACTTGTCACCTGGGAGAAGAGCCCGACCCCCACCTGGCTACAGCCTCCTTTTGGGTGGTTGTGGAGAGTGATAAGGTCTCCCCTGAGCATCCTCTTCTCCAAGCCAAACACCCCCAGCTCCCTCATCTGCTCCATACAAGACTTGTGCCCCAGACCCTTCACCAGCTCTGCTGCCTTTCTCTGGACTCACTCCAGCACCTCAATGTCCTTCTTCTTGTGAGGGGCCTAACACTGGACACAGGATTCAAGGTGCAGACTCACCAGTGCCAAGTCCTTTCTCAAGCTGATGGGCTATTCACTCATAGCAAGATCCCAGGACATCTTTCCAACATTCTCATTTCACACCATTTGAAGATGGGATTGGGATAAGATGACTTCCCAAGGTCCTTTCCAACCAGAACATTCTATGATGCCTGCAGAACACTGACAATCACATCAAATGGCCATAACCTCAGTATCTTTCACACACAACTCATTTCCTATGTCTTCCTTTTTACTGCAGGAGTCTGTTGCACTCACCTGCCTCAGCCTGCATAACTGAAGTATTTCCTTTTTGTGCATAATGTGCAGCAGATTACAGGGGCTACAGAGTAATCTTCCCTTTCCAGCTTCCATATTTACTTCACGGAAACTTCCTTTATCAACCACATTCGTGTTCTTAGAAATGTGTTCGTTTCAATAAAAATGACTTACTGTTTTATGGAAGTTGAAGGCCAATGACCCAAATCCTATAAATCATTAAAAAGACTTTTTCTCATAGAATCCTAAGTTGCTTTTTTCTCAGTAGCAAAGAAAGCATTTTGCTATAAAAAGTTACATTTTTGCCCACACTAAAAATTCTGTATTAAAAATACACTAAATGAGGGACAGATGTTTAAAACAGCAGACCTACAATGAAGTATTAAATATTGCTGGCACAGTGCGCCCTTTGGTACAGCTTAGTCTCTTTTTGCAATAGGCATGTTTTCACAGCTGTAAAAGCACCAAAAATTACTGTCTTTGCTCCAATATTAATATAGAAATCTATTAAAAAATACACCAGACTGCTGAACAGATTAGACTATTGTTCATACATTCTATCATTAAAATAATTTGCTTTAACAAATCAAAATTAAAGTCAAATGTTTTGAAGTTCATTAAGAGGAACAGTGTCACTTTGAAGAATATATGGATTATCTGTACAAAACCAAACAATTCCACTTTTGTCAAAAGAAAAATGCAAGCCTCCTTAAGAAATCAAACCCCCTACTTGATGTTTTGCTCAATGACAAAAAGTCTGACCCACAGCAGCGCAGAGAAGGTGGACGATCTTGTGCGATATCACTCCAAAGCTGCACTGAGGATGCAGTGTAGGATTAAAGCCCCTTCCCAGAGGTACAGGTGGTGTCTTAGAGCTATAGGAGAAAGTGAGACAGGTCATGGAAGAGCAAATTCTGTGGTCTAGGGGATTTTTGTGTTAAAACATGATAAACATAAGGGGCGAAGAGATAACACATAGAACAAAATGATAATACTAAAATCTTCAGACCTAGTAACTGTGAGGATGAACTTGGTAAATCCATAAACCACAGTAGGACATGCTCACCACTGTACATAGGTTCTGCTACATTAAAGGTTTAATTTCTATGTCCCATTCTGGTGGCTCTGGGCTCCAAAATCAAACATCACAAGTTCACGCTCTTTGCCAAATTTTTCTCAGTCTGTGCTTCATTTATTCAAGCACCAAGCAATCTGTGATCATCATAGTCCTGATGAAGTGATGCCTACTTAAGTTTGCAACCCATCTGGAATAAGAATAGGTCTGAGATGTCCATAGCTCAGTTTGTTTTAGTCAGCACGATTTCAGATATCAATCTGGAACATTAGTCCTTGCGACATGAAATTCTTTCACTATTCAAAGCAATAAGGAGACAAAATGTTACAAAATCCTGCATATAATGTTAAATGAAAGGTAGAGCACTTAGCTTGGGTCCTTGAGGGAACCAGAAGAAAATGAATGTGTATGCATCTAATAATCTTTGTCCAAATTCCTGACAAAGAAGGGATGGGTTGCTGAGGAGAGACAAAGCTTGATTAAAAGCTCAAAACTCCAGAAACACTTTTAAAAGCTAGAAAAAAACTCCGAAGAAAGGGCAGAACAAGACAGGACAAGAACACAGCATGCTGGCCAGCCTGATCAACCAGCAGGATGCTAGCACATGCAGTAATAGGAACAAAACCCCATAAGGCTTTGGGAGCACAGCTCCTGCTCAATAAACAAATTCCTTGGACTGGAGACATTTTCTTGGAAGGAATTTTTATGGCACAAACATTTCTACCCTCTTCTGGAAGGCCTGGAAAACCAAACCCAAACCTCCCCCGCACCGCACACACACACACACAAAAACTGAAGACGTCGACAGCCCAAGTGAAACATGATTCTCATCCTCTAGAAAGCCCCTTGTCATCTGTCTTAAGTCCGTCTTTGCTAGAGAGTTCCTACCCACGTGTGAAGCTCAAAACCTGTGACATAACTAATTCTTGCCCTGAAGGAATGCCCACATCTCTGGAAGCCTTGTTGCCATGGTGGGCATGTTCCACACAGAGCCCCACCAGACTTCCCCTGAGTACAGGGCTCCAGCCGTGCACACCTGGGGATGCAGAGGTGTGAAATGGCAGCACTGCCACAGTGGCCAGCAAAGCCCAGCCCTTAATGAAACAAAGAGAGCCCTCACTCCTCTGGTTAGACAAAAAAACCCCAGGGACTATAAAATGTAAGAAGAGAAAGGAGAGGGGGGAGTAAAAACAATCTCTGAGTAGGAAAACAGGATAAATTCATTGAATAAATTATTTACTGGAATTATTCACTTAGGTTCAATTACAAACTATCCATTCTATCCACCATCTACGTCAAATTATAATAAATTATTCTATTATAACTTGGCTTCATGCCTGCTGATTTGCAATAGCTTATTTTTTCAGAAAATAATGGACTGATGCTGTTTAACCTTCCACAGGATTTAGATGTGCACACCTGGACAAACCCAAAAGACAATTTCTTTTTGAGAATCTCGGTCCTTCTGTAAATTAAAGAGAGGGGAGCGAGCATATTATATTTAAATTGCCAGCAGATATTTTGACAACATAAAAAAGACCCAAGATATCAAAACAATATTAAAACAAAAATATCCTGTTGCTTTCCTGAAGAATTTGGCATATGTCCTGTACTGGATACTCAAATGTAATTCTGAGAATATATAAGCACTCTCCATCCTTCTGCCATCAGGTCTCTTTATAGTGCAGATGTTTTAGGATTCCTAGGAATCAAAAATATCTTGTTCTGCTTTACCAGATCACCTCTGAAATTCATAAAGAGTTGTACTTGAAAACAACAGGATGCAGAAAAAGGCAAAAATAACCAAACCACACGAAGGTTGTTTTTTTATGTAATACATAAAAATAAGATTGGTTTCCACAGCCACACAGAATAATTATTTGTTAGGAATCCAAACCTGCATTGGGATAAAATGAGCACAGGTCAAACTAAAAGGTCTAGTTACGCTGAAAGAACAGCAGGCGAAATGTGTGGTTAAGTCAAGGGTTTGCAAACATGAGAACACTGCTCACCTTCCTTTCCTCATTCCCATACTCCTACAGTCTCTATGCCTGTAAGCTGACCAGACAGACACTGAACTTTTAATTCTATACGCACTGTAATTTTTTTCAACGTCCTCGATTTCAGCACAGTATGTATCATATTATGGATGAAAGCAGAAATAAATAAGGAAAAAGGTGAGCAAAAAACCTGACTTTTACACATTTTTCCAGCAGTTTATGAAATAACACCATAAAGCAAGAGATAACCAAGGCCTTATGGGTCTCTATTACCAGGGGCAGCTGCTGGAGCAGCAGGATAAGGCCAAATTCTACCCATGTGGGCAATTTGAAGGCAAAGTTAAGCCAGGTGGATGAAATGGTGGTCATGCCAGGTGTGTGAAAGGGTGGCCATGCTAATAATGGGATAGATTGGTTCTGTCCCTGGCAAAAAATGAAGGACAATGTAGAAGATAGCAGTGCAGATAGAGGAATTGCACACTAAATGGATGCAGCCACCTCAGATTCCACCTTTTCAAATATGCATCTCAGAAAAAACGGCAGACATTACACCAATAAGATGAAACCAATGCTTACTTTTTCCATCACTCCTTACAGGAGAAGCGTGGGGTTTTATTCTGCTAGTATCAACATGCTCTTCTATGCTAGAAGGGCTTTTGTAATCCTGAAAACACACTAGCACTACTTCCATGTAGTTTCATTGCTGTGTCTACTACCATTAAAGGGTAAGCATATACTTCAAGACAATAATTCACTTAGCTAGTTGCCAGAGCCAGCATTATGTGAATAAGCTTGATAGATCTCTGTTCCTAACCTATCAGAAAACAATTTATGGAATCTAATAAATTAAAAATGAATTGTCTCCAGCAACCATATATTTCACAATAAATGTACGCTCTTTGATCTCAACTGACTGTGCTATGTTCTAATTAATTTTTATACAGAAGTTTGCTATTGCCCCTTAAATAGATTTTATACACAAGACTAATCAGCCAGCATTTTCAGCTGTGCCTTTGTCTTTTCACCTTCCAACCAAGTTAAAAATTCACAGAATTCTAGAATTTATGGCATAGCTTTCTACATATAAGCCATTTCAGTTTAAGGACAGAAAGACCTATATTTTTTCTCTGCTTTCTTGACCCCAACACGCACATAATAGAAAAGAAATACATGCCAACAGCTTAAGGACCTGCCTCTAGACAGCATGACTCTGGAAATGAACCCCTTTCTAGCTCTCAGCTGCTTTCTTACCCAGCAAAAAGTACTGCAGTTACTCAGTCACTGTGTATCCCCTCCACGATCTTCTGAGATAGGTATAGAGACATTTGGTATTGCTGTTTGGAATGGCAGGGCAGCTGGCATGGAGTAGGGGTTTTGCCCTATTTCTGCTAGGGTGCCGTAACTTCCCATTCATGAGCTTATTTTCCTGTCTCAATGACCAAGAACCTGGAAAAGACACCCACAACTGCAATACAAAATCCCCAATTTGGACTGGATGGTCAATGCACAGAGTATTTAATGCATCCGATGTGTAGGTTCTGGCATCGGACTTAGGGGAAGAAAATACCAGTGCGGCTGGGGTAGAAGGCATTAGCCTGGGGAGAAAAGTAAAGGAGAAACCAGGAGCTTGGCCACTGATGCCACTTGCCTCCTGCTTTGTCACAGGAGGTAGAATCTGTTCACCTGCAGGACTAAAATGCAATAAAAAAATTCTAATCCATTAGAAAGAAAAACAACTTTACTCTCTTCTCCAAATCCTCCTCTGTCTTTATGCATTCCTGTAGAAAGGTCTAAGGCTCTTTACATGTTTTTGCATAGCGCCATCACTGTCCTTGCTTACAAGTAATAAGCTGTGCCTCTCTACCTGCCATTAATCTCTGAAGGGCAGTATGATGCAAACACTTAAGCTATGAAAGATGCTCCAATATATTTTACATACCTATATATACATATGTAAACGTATATGTGTGCTTTGAAAACGAAAATAAAAGCTTAAGGAAATGAAAAAAGCATCCCATAAATTCCTAAGAATTCCCAGTGAGAAATAGAATAGCAAATTCAGCCTCAGCATCAGGCATCAGTACACAACAAAACATTCTTGTTACATACCATGTGGTCTAGAGACACCAGTAAAATTGACAGAATATCTGGCCACAAAAGGCCAGAAAACTATCTCTCTAGAGTGGCTTAAGTATATAAGGATCCTGCCTTGGGATACAGCCAGATGACCCGGGGAGATCTCTTTCAGCATTTTTCTATGACTCTGTAAAAATAGTTATGGGGATTTTAAAAACTGGTATTTTAAAAACATTGTTTTCTCTGAGGAGAAACTCTGTCAAGAGGCATTCTTGTACTTTGATACTGTCTTCCTATAGACTGATATTACAACGAGTAAGTAAGAATATGCAAAAATTAAATTATACTTTTAGAACATGGGGTGGTGATTTTATTTTTTTTTTTCATGTACCGACCATACAAGACCGTTTATGTTAAATGTTCAAATATTAAAATAAATTCCATAATACAGACAGGAAGTCAGTGCAATGGGAACCAAATGGGAGTAATGGGACCCAGGTGGTTGGAATGGGTACAAAAACCCACATAGATGGCCATGTACGGCACAAATTGGAGCCTGGAGATGATTATAACTGGAGCCTTCCAAAAGAAAGAATGGCTGTAAACTGTTAACTGTATCAATGCAGATATCTTGGTAACTTACCACTGAGGAAGGAGTGATGAGGGAGAAGTGTGTAATTTACAGCTTTAATTGTAGCTGATACAACCTGATGTGCAGATACTGAAACTATACCATATTAAGGAATATATCAGTATAGGGCATAATATGCAGAGAGTTTTGACTCTTGATTAGGATGAGAACTGAGCATAACAGGAGTGGAAAGATGTTACTTTCAATTTGAGTCAAGAAACAAACAGCCACATTGCTTTGAAAGTCAGAGGACAAAACTGTCAGGTTAGGAAAATTAAGGATAATAAGGAGAATAGGAGGAAGCCTGTTATCCAGTATGAAAGTTGGTAGAGCACATACATTTAAGATTTAGTAATATAATTTGGGCCACTGAAACACCTTCATTTACTTATCCACCTCTCTATTTATTCCAAGACAGAAGACTAACATCTTATGCAGAAAAAAGATCACGTGCAAAGCACATCTAACTCACGAACAAAGCCCTCCTGGATGAAAAATAAACACCTTTAAGAGGTTTTTCATTAACAGAAAGAATATCCACAATATGGCACAAAATGGTAACAACTAGCCTAGGTGAAAGAGACAAGAAGCATTTCTAGCATTGGGCATACAAGGTTAATACCTTGAAAGAATGTAGAGAGACTTCGTGAGCCCTGTTGACAGCAGAAGATACAGTGACAGGGAATTAAGAGCCCATGTCCAGGACTTTGTAGACTGGCATTTTATAAAGGTGTCCAGCAAAACCTGTGACTGAAGGACAGTGCACTGATTTTAGTACTCTTCCTCTGCTGCAGAAAGACTGAGAAAGTGCACACCATTTTACTTGCTGCACTTTATAAAGCAGTATGGCTTGCTTGGCCCCTGGAGGATGCTGGGGTAGCTCAAGTCTGCTTGTTAGCACTTTTTTTAGAAGGAGGGAGTAATTTTTTGGCAAAGGAGGGAAAGAGAGAGGGAAGACATTGCTGCTGTATATCACAGTCCAGCTCGAAACCTTTAGGAACACTTTGAATGGATGTCCTTGTACACTGATGAAATATCAATCTGTTAACAACACACCAGTGTAGCTACCCTAGCAAAGAACAGTGAACCAAAAAGTTCAACTCCTAAAGTCCCATGTAAAGTGAAATTTTTAACTTATTCAGATTTATCTTGTCAAAAGAAACTGATATTATTTGCTCCTACTTAGATGACACATCATCCCAAGAAAAAAAATATTTAAAGTACATATTATGAGCAATGTTTAGCTGGACGGTGGTAGGGTGGTGTTACTATTTTCCATTGTAGTGCCATTCATCTGGGTATATTTCATTTTTTATTAATCTTTTTTTGGTTTTGTTTTGCTTTTCAATGAGAACCAAAAGCCTTTGGTTATACTTAGCATATAGTATAAAATTAAATTTAAAAGAACAACCCTGAAAGGGTTCCAGTGAGGAAGCAATCAGAAATTTTTGAAATTATACAGACCATAAACAAGTAAAGAACAATGCACTCTAGGTATTAAAAGCAAGTGGAAGCAAAAGTCACTGTTTCAAGATGGTAATAGAGTAAGACCAAAAAACAGCCAACACCATCAGACTGACCTACAGTCTAAAGGCAGACAACGTAGAGGACTTTTTTTTTTAATTAGAAGGCTAAAAATATGAAATGTGAAACTCCTGCAACACAGAAGAAGAGGGGGGAAGAAGAAGTGAATTCATAAAACACAAAATACATCAACATTGTGGCTAAGCGAAATCCACGTAAGTTTGGTGTCAGTAACCCAGTCACTGTAATTTCTCAAGGTGAACAGCCTGAAAGAGGTGGCTGGCCTTTACTGGAGGAAGAGAATAGATCTAAGTAAATCCCATGTGAAAAAGAAATGAAAAACATCTCCTAAAGACACAAACAGTTTGTTGGCTGACATCAATAATGGGAAAGCTTCCAGTGTATCAGCTCTGGGCTTGCCAGCAGGTGTTGCTGCAATTATTCAGAACAATTAGACGTGATATTTGGAGATGACAGGGCCAATAAATAAGGCAAGCGTGATATTGTCAACAACTGAAATGTAAGTATTTCTCATAAATCTTTGGAAGACCTGTGCAACTCAGTACTTTAAATCTTGCCACCAGGGCCTCAAATTTTACCAGTCATACTCATAGGAAGTAACACCCTCCTCCATGACCGATGCCACTTAAATCCCCCAAAACAACCTGATTTCTACAATATAATCTATGGAGTAGAACCTCCCCTTGACAAAGAGAAATATAACTGTGAGTGAATACACCAGATAATATTTTCAGATATCATGTACGTGAGTGTATTTATTTTTAATAAGCATGAACTTTCACTGATGATGACATTCATTATTATTTAGATTAACTACCTTGATTAGTCTCATTACAATTTTTTCCTTTTCCTTTGCAAAAGATTTCCAGTATTTGTATTCTTTCACTGTGGCTATGCTTCAGCTTAGAAGAAGGCATAAAACACAGCTCTCATGTTTAGATGTTGGGTTTCTAAATATAGTTTGAGTATGACTATGCATACAGTATTCTCTAGCTGGGCAAACAGGTTAACAATACTTTGTAGATAAACACCAAACATGGCATAAATTTACCTAATCCTAAAATCTCCCCTTTTTTGCCATTAATGAACTGCATTATATACACCCATCCTCATCAGGATTATTTAGATTAGGTTCTGTGCTGTCGAGCCTGATTTAAATTGCATTCTCGATTCATTCATCACTTTAAAAGAAAACAGAGCTTGTGTTATTATTTTTTTTAACCATTTGTCTTTCTAACTGCCTTGGATAAGAAAAGGTCTGTGAAAAAAACCAAAGACATAATATGTCTTGCATCATTTTGAACCAATAAATTACTGCTCATGGAAATCAACCAAGGATTGCAGTGGCTTCTTCACACTGAACTGCATCATAACCACTCATCCCTTGATTTCGTGTCTTGCTGTTAGTTTTACAGCTGACTTCAGTGGACTCTCTGCAAAAGCAAACCTCTCTGCCATTTACATCGTGCCCTGCATTTCATGGAAAACCTGCACTGAAAAGAGAGCAATTTTTACTTCGTTAGAGTAACAGAGCTAGGCAGATGGCTTATGGCAAATACTGCTTATTTCAATGTTAGATTATTGAGACATCTCCTAGACGTGTAGCCCAGCCTCAGGAACTAGAGTCAGTCCCTCCTCCCCAGCATGTTTTATAAAGTACTGACTCAGTGCAGGTGGAGTAATGACACCACAGTTCATGTTTCCTTTTTATAATTAATTTCCAATCATTCGTATCCTTCAAGCTGAAAGTTAATTACATGCTCAAGTCACTTATTCTAAGATTAAATGGTACCAATTCCTTGCATGCTTAGAATAAGTTACTTAGCACACTCTCAGCTTTCATCTAAAAAACATGCACGTTGCTGTTTGCCTCAGGAAAGATGCATTAATGGAGACTTTCAAAATCTTCTCAGGATGCAAATTGCTATTTAAGTGTTAGATATTACTTTATTCTAAAGGGCTTCGAGGGTAGAAAAAGTAAGGATGCTGATAACTGCCAGAAATTTTTAAAAAACTCCATGAGAGAAATAAGACCTGGTAGTGCAAATATTGGATGAGAAGCGGTTTGACAGAAGGGATGCAATGAAAAATCACTATTTGTCTTACAAAGTCAATTTTCTTAATCTACAAGTTTAAACCAACCAAAAAAAAAAGTTGTTCTTCCAGTAGCCTGCTTTACAAACCGCACCTGAAGTCATGCTGCATGCTCTCTGGCTCACATTAGAAAGCAATTAACCATTTAGTTGACAATCAACAAACCAGAGTAAAATCCAGCTCATTTTCTCATACCGCTATAGAAAAGATAAAAGTAAAAAGTCATCACCATTTATTTTTGCACTGTGGAAAGCAGAAGTATCTTGGAAGACACACAGATTTTGGATCTCTGGAGAAGGATGATAGCATTTGGATAGAGTCATTTTCTGACCATATATGCACTATACAAACAAATCCCCTATTGCACACCATCCTATCTGGAGTTGTTAAAAACTGGGGAAGTGACTGCACTTGAAATAGAATCCTTTTCCAGTCACATCCGGTGGGTATGAGATTACCTTCCCTCAAAATGTTGAAAAGGGCTGCAGAAAAACTCTTTGCCTTGTGAGAGATGCACAGCTGCTCTCGATGGCTTCAGAAATGGTGTCAGCACCTGCCATCTAATGGCTGTGCTATTATAAGGAAATAAGAAACATCTTTTTTTCTAACTGGTATAAAATAAAGCAAAATTCTTATACCATACATGCAAGAATAACCCTTTCAAATTCATTCTGTTATGCTGAGAAGACGTGATGTAAAAGCTGCTCTCAAACCCACGATGACCTTGTGCACAGCGTGTAGAGGAGACAAGCAGTGTGAAGAAGGAGTAGAGATCATCTTCAGCTGGAACTTCAGCTGGCCTCACTCTTACTGGCACAAAATAGCTGAAGGCTACAGGTCTGCTAAAGCAACCAGAATTACAACACTACACATGCATCAGACTTATAAGACCTGCGCTTTTCAGCACAAGGAGAAAGGAGTTATTCTAAGTGAAAATCATCCCAAGTGAAGGGCACGGCATAGAATCTCACCTCGCACACTCACCTCTGCAGGTACCAGGACCCTGGGACAGCTGATGAAGCTGAAATGGGCTGCCCACCAACTGCACCCACCACAGACTGCTCCCAGGATCACTGGCCACGAGCAGGTGCCGGCAGAATCGGTTTCCTCCAAGCCCAGGGCTCTGGGTGAAAGGGGGGGGTTGCCAAGCTTTAGGACAACCCAGACCAGGTTCAGTGCACCTGCCCCCGCTAAAGGATCTCACAGCACCAGGAGAAAGAGTATTTTAACACACACAAAAAATTAATTAGCAAGAGAAAGGGTTACAAGCTCCATAATTCACAGGTCCCACATTAATGATTAGCTAAGTGAACGAGCTGCCCAGTTGGTAATTTGATTCGTTGGAAAGGAAAAGGCACTCTACGGACCTTGAAAGGTTTTAGCAGAACTGTATGTCCTAGGTCACCCTGCTTCCCCCTGCCTTCACCATCTCATTGTCAAGCTCAATTTGCCAGCAAGGTCCTGACAATAAACACAAAGATACATTTCAAGGTTAGTAGGCAAAACCCTTGGTGGATGTCATCATGAGCCATTGTAGTGATGAAATGGAGATACAGTGTTGGAAAGGGTTGGGGGTTTTGTTTTGCTTTGCAAATGGCATCGTTTTATTCAATTATCACTTCATTTATTTTAACTTCATCATTAATAGTTCATGTGTACCTATGCTGCTAAAAGTAAGCAGAAAAACATTCCTGGGAAGTTGAAGGATATTATTTATAGCTTGGAGGGAGAAATGAATGGTCTGCTAAACTCTCTAGATACTGATATGTAATTTTCCAAGTCAAAGCACTGGGACAATGTGCTTGTTAATTAAAAATCACACTTTATACTTATTCTTTCTGAGGTGGGATGAAATACAGTAAATAACTATGATTCACTGGCTTATTTCAATTTTTATAGAAACCATGGTCCCACTTCAGTGCCCTGGCACATAGTGCAAAGTGTAAGTAAGGGGTATTCTGACCTCAAGTGAGAGATTTCAAACATATGGCCTGTCGGCCAAGTAACAATGTAAGCCACAAGGATAAAGAAAAATCAGAGTATTTTGTTCTCTGCTGCAAGAAATGCATTCTTGAGTGCCAGTCTGAAACAGGAGCAACAGGCTGAAGACTTTCAATCTGCACTTTAGAACACAGTAGTCGCATGGTCCTTCGTCTTTGTGGCCACTGTCTGAAGCACTGTTATTTTGTTGAGGTCATCCATGTTAAAGTCTGCCTCTATTTTCCAACATGAGAGACAGCATCTTAACTAAAAAGCACATTAAAAGCTCCAGCACTTTTCCCAATCTACTTTCGGTATAGTCAAGGAGGTTCTGTGCATTTGTAACTCCTAAAGTATGAGAATGTCAGTGTAGATCAGATTTCAAGATGTGTCTGGGACTACCAGTATTCAGTAGTTTTAACTATAAATCACAGAGAAGTGTTAGCAATGGCACTATTTTTTTTTTACATAAATATTAAAAACTTCAAAGAAATTGGAAGCGGCAGCAGAACACAAAAAAATTAAAATTTTAAGTGGCATGAAAACTTGAGTTTTCTTATGCTGTAAGTACTCTCATATCATGTCAGAGACTAAGATAAACTTGAAAGGACTGTTCACACTGCAAATGCTATTTCTAAACCAGTATTAACGAGCAACCACACGTAATTCTCTGCATTCTTGGTTTGCCTAAATGAGCACCGGTTAAGCAACTAAGTCTTGCTCAAATAAGAGTGGACTTCCTCTATGCAGGGAAAAAGATAAAGGTCAGTGATCAAGGGACTTGCTGCCCACAAATACAGTGTTCTGTAAATGTACATGCTATTGAATGTGCACCTGCCCTCAGGCTCAGCAGCATTTCCCTTGGATGTTAAATACTCTCATGGTATCAATACATAACATTGTCCATGTAACCACTTTAACCACGTTTTTCACAGTGACAGGTGAAATTCAATACTAAGCAGCACTTGGTAGTGATTTACAAATACAAATCAAACTGAAAAATTCAATACTCGTAACCCGTCCAAGGACTAAATTCCGATGCCAGCTTAGTTTTTAAATTTTCACGGCAGTGTGCCAGTAACATTGCTGCACAGGGCACCTGCAGGCAGGGTTCAAAAGTTCCGATTAGGAAGGTTTTTCAGGTTAGGAAAATAACATGGCCATTCATAAATTTAAAGGTGGTAAGGGATAGAAAACACAAAATCACTTCTGTGAGACATGGGAGCCAAAAAGGAGCTCTCTTAAAGAGGAAAAGAGCACCGACTCCCAAAACATAAATGGCTTCCTTGGTTGCATGAGCACATTTTTGCTTTTTTTTATTTGCTCTCAAGTTCATTACAAAACCTGAAGAGCTCCCAAAGTCATCATGAGCAAGGTATGGTAATGAAAAATGGAAGGTGCCACTCTTCTGCCACTGAAAAGTATTGCAACTGAGGCAACACCGGCATAAAAAGGAAATTTATGCTGATTTTCCCATTTCTGCATGGGAACACAGATATTTTTAAAAGGCCAAAGCAGTGCAGAAGATACAAGATTGAAGATGGAAACAAATACTTCCATGTTTATTACTAGGAAAGACTTTGCTCCAGATGATGTCTGAATGGAAAGGAATATTACAAAAAACAAAAAAACCCAAACCCAAACATAGGTTCTACTCTTCAATCTCTTGAAACCAAGATATTTCAGAAGTATTTCTTCAAAAATCACAGAGGGAAAGAAAGAATACCCAATACCCTGCTCTGAATTATACAATTTTCACACAGCAATTAGTATTTCTTGGGACGAAACACAGAATGAGACAATAGCCCAGACATTAGAAGAGTCATTTCCAGTATGGGAGATCTGGGTCTGAGTCTCCAGTTCAATAAGCATCTCAGCATACATACAAAGAGAAATAGCCACAGGCGGTGAGGCTTGAAGTGCTCAGATACAATGTGGGAAATGAAGCCCCACATCCCTGACCTGAATCAGACAAACTCATGAGATTAGACTGGAACCCTTCACAACCCACATATGTGCTCTCTGCATCAGGTATTGGCTGGTTAATGTAATGGTCTTTGTGGTTTCGGTTCAGACTATAAACACATTCCCAGATCAAGACAGCTTTCCAAAACATATTTTCTTCAAAACTGATGTGTTACAAGCTAAGTTCCCCTATGGGCACACAATCATTAAGAATAATGTCAGAAATCATGCTCAGCCCTCTCCCTGCCCTGATAAATCACCAAACCCCCCAAAGGAGTACTTGTATCATTTGTGCAGTGTAAGGACTCCGAAGTACTACATTCAACCGAGGCATGCACCTATTTTTATGAAGTTACCTTTACATGTACATGCCTTTTCTTTTTTTGTGAAAAAGTCTTACTTTTTTCACACTTTTTTTTTTTTTTGACTATGCCATAATCTCATTTCCCCTATGAAAGCAGAGCTTTTGTGCCAACCTGATTATCATGGTCTGATGAGGAGTCCTCAAACAGAACATGAGAGCAAGATAAATATCAAGACAGCACAACATGAAAGAAAGCATCCCACTTTATACCATCCCTGGAAATGCATTTCCTAAAGCTGAAATTGTACAATGAGTTTCAAGATCCAGAACAACTTAAAAAGGGGCAGGCTGGCTTTTGGCATTCAAAAAACCAAAGATAAGCCACATCCAACCCAAACACAAACTGGTTGCGAAGAAACACAGCCATGGCCACTACTGTATTTTCATGTCTATGGTCCTGCTCCAATTACTCATGGGGGAAGGGGCATAATAAAAAGTGTTAACCTACTGTCCTTTCCCATGAAGCCTTCCCAGCAATTTGTCTTTTAAAAATTCTGGAAGATGACTACAGCATCACTCACCCCGGGAGTTCCTCCCATCCTAGCAGGTAACCACTGACAGCCCTCCCAGGCATGTCCACAACAGTCAAAAAGCCCCAACATTCACCCCTGCAGCACCCAATGCTGTTCAAACTCCTGCAGACACAATGCTATAGAGGCAGCGTGTGACTTTTCTCACCCCAGCCCCAGCAGGTAATTGGACTTTCCATGGATAATCCCAGCAATCAGAGAGAAAATCTCTGCCTCCAGCGTGACCCATTAGCACAGAGTTCACTGATCAGTAGGTTAACACGCCATTAAAGCATCTCTCTGTGGGGCTTAGGAAGGGTCAAGAAAACTCCAAGAACAAAAAATACCTACAGAGCTCATACATGGTTATATCAAGATCCTCATGAAAAGGTCGAATTCAGCTCAGAGGCTGTTCCCTTCCCTGGAGCGAGCCCAGCAATATTTATAGTCCTGGCACTTTCTCCACATCTTCCCTTGAATGTCCCAAAAATTTGCAAAATACAAGATACTTTACTAAATTATTTGAGAAAACAAACAGCCTATCTCATTGTAAAGTCAGATGGATACCATGCTGCTTTAGCTACTCCGCAATACTTTTCCCACTTGCAGTTTACAGTCCCTGGTTTTAAAAGAGAGACCTTTCTTTACCTGTTGCCAAAAGGTAAGACACATTTACCCAGGGTAATTATGTGCACACAGAGTACCTCAGCTACTGAAGAACAGTTTATGCTCTGTAAGCACCACGCAGGTTCAGCAATGGGGCCTCAATTCTATGAGGGCTTCAATTACTATGCAGACTGTAGTAAAAGTAACAGTAGTAGTAAAATACGGTAATAGTAAAACCTGTCCAGGCTCTGATCATCTAGGGATGTACAGTCACTGAAACTCTGAGGATGTGGACTGATGCCTTATAATCTACTGTGTCCAAATACACTATGGTAAGTCACTTTTCAATAACTTTACTTTCTTTTATTCCTTATTAGTTGCATTTTGGCCAAGGTACTAGACAAATACCATCCACGCAACCTTCAAACAGAAGCACAGATAAATTTGGGTAAGGAAGAGGAAAAAAATTAGGAGGTTTCATCTTGCATTTATCATTTATTTATAAACCTCAAAGAGATGTGACAGTGCTGTCCTCTATGAAATTCACTAGTTAGGAGGCAGGTGATTCCTTATCTGTTTTATTTTTTTCAATGTCCATGTACCAGAACAGCTCTGTAATGAAAAAATTTCCCAGCAGATTATTTTTATTAGTGTTAATTGTCCATTTAATGTACATTTTTGTCTCCCCTGTTGCATTTCCCAATGCAGTTTTTTAATGTGTCTATTGATAACAGTGTATAACCAAATGTGAAGTAAGTGATACACATAGGAAATAATGATCATCATGATCTTTAAATACAGACATGGTTTTCTACAGGTTCTCGTATAGACTGCTTTTCTTATCTGGAAAACACCACTCTTCTTGTCATTTACTTGCTAAATCTTAAATGGGTGGGTAGAGGCTTATGTTATGCACCCCATGCGTGCAAAACATTGGTGTTAACAAGTAGAGCCAAGGGTCTAACGTGAGCTCTGTCTTGCATTTCCTTTTATTTGTTAGTCTGAGTCTTGAGCTTAAAGTTATTTCAACAGACTTTTGTTTTCAACACATATTCAGTATGTGTCTAACACCCTCTGAAGTTGCAAGCCACCCTCCTACTCAACCCCAAAAATCTTCAACCAGTGCCAAAGTCTATATTTTCTTAACTTAAATAAGTAATTCCAGGGCTGTCAACTGATAAATTTCATTCAGGGAAACGCTGTGTTCTTTAAGCAACACATTAATCTTCTCTGAACTAACCATAGTAAACATCAATGTTGAATTGTACAGATTTCACATGTTGCTGCCAGCAGAGAGTTTTAGAAGAATTATCCCCTTTTTAGGTAACCTGGCTTTTAAAATTACACCCTAGAATACGCAAACAAAGAAGACTAATGAACTCAGCAGCCTGTATGTATTGAGGAGGCTGTTGAAAAAGATAGTGTGAGTAATGGAAAAAGGTTCATTTTTCAAAAGCTGTAGGGAGCTGCCTGTGTGAAGGTAGGCGAGGAAGAATCTCTCATTTTGGTTATAACAGTTTGCTGTAAACAATCATTTCCCTTCTGTTATCAGGGAATATTCTGCAGGGGTGTGTGTTCTGTGTCACCTTGACCAATTCACGAAGGAAGGGGAATTTTTCTCTCCTAATAACCTAAACAACTCCCCACCTTTTAAAAAATTATTAATTTTTTAAACTTAAGTATGTAAGAACATCCATTAACTACTGTCCTGCTCCTCAGAGAAAGACTGAGCATTGACTCTGATTGCTAATACAAAAAAAGACAGAAGTTTGAGTCAGACTATTTTTCTTATTTTCTTCTGCCAAAAGCAGTGCACATAGGGCAACAGTCTTGCCATGCAAGTACAACCAGTCTTACACCAAGAAACAGATGCTTTAAGCCACAACCTAGACATTGCTATGAGACAGTATTTTAAATGACCCACGCTATTTTCAGTAGGGGAAGTAGACTGTGTGTACTTCTTTTCTGATGCTGACTGACCTTTTCAAGCATGTTGCTAAATGAAGAAACTACACAACATTCCTCTGTAACTGTATACGAACTCCCCACATGCAGAACGTCTTTACACAAAGGCAGCGCTACGCCTCAGTCACAACACCAAGCTCTTGATGCAGCGTCCTTGAAGAGCAGGGAGCTGGCTGGGACGCTGGAGGTAAAAGTGACACTAAATCAATTACTTACCCTCAAATGTCTTGTTTTAAATCTGGTGCTTCCACCTGGTCATAATGTGAAGCAGGAGTGCTACAAATCAGAGAGGAGATTAAACTCGGCACGGGGGTTTTATTTAATGTTGCCTTAATAACAGAAACCTGAAATAAAATTGCCCTCAGTTCAGCCAAGTTTTTTCTCGCACTCCCTCTCTGTCTCTCTCTCTCTCCAGGACTGCTACGTAGTTGTCTATAAATACTGGCCCCAGCACTTGCTCAGTGCTTTCCTTGCCGATGGCACAGGTCGCTGTTAATGTACACCGCGGCATGGCTCAGATGAAGTTCTCAGCTGCTCAGACAAAGCCATGGACGGGCTCCCCACCCCTCTTGCCTGGAAATATCATCCTGCTGCCAGCTTTACAGATGCTGTGGGCCTTTCCTACAGGCCCAGATCAGGAACAGAAGGTTAATTATGACAGTCATATTAAAAAAAAAAAAAAGAAAAAAAAAGTCATCTTTTTGCAAACAGGTGGAAAAATGGGGGAGGGAGGAGGAGGAGGAAGAAGCACTTTTGTTTCAGCTCCCTTTACAGGGCACATCCAGCTATGATTATAGAATTTCATTACCAGGAAATGTGGATGTCAAAAAATTCTGCAAAAATGTTTTCTATGAAACAAGTTCTTCAAATTGAATAAAGTGCATGTCTGTCACAGAATTCACACAAGAGCATTATGACTGTATAGGTATTCACAGAGGGATGAAGAATAAATATTAACACTGTGTCTCAAAATTTCTGTCAATGGTCAGGTATTAGGTATCCAAACTCACATTTAATAATTATGCACAGTATGACAGGAAGCGTGAGACATCACTGGTGGCAGGAACCCACAATCCTGCCCTGCAATAAATAAAAGTTTCGAAGTTTAAAAATCAGAAAAACGTAAAACAGAATTACATCTCTGTAAACCCAGTGAGAAACTGGGCTGTTAAGAGATGGGTACCTTGAAACATAAAACTAAGGGAAATTGAAAAGAAGATGACAAGATCAGCACAAACAAATATGTATTTGCTGCATGCCCTCAGTGTAGACTGTGGGAAGGCACCACAAATGCAGATAAATGTCCTGCCTTTCATCAATACACTGGATGGCATAACTGGGAGGTTTGCCCCATATCATAACTGCATTAACACTAAGAGCTACAGGAGTTTAGCTTAAAATCAGTGTCTTTTTAAGGCAGCTTATGACCATGAAATTCTCCTTGTCAGGACAATATCCGTACATAAATCCCAGTCTGTTCCAAGGCTTACAGGACCATCAAGCTTGTGTGATTAGACAATGCACAGTCTGGCATAATCCCCAGGCCAGCATCCCTGTATACCTTTGAGGTTACCCCTTTGGTTGTGGCCAGTGCCTATCCATCCATTTGCTGCTCTGTCAAGTTGAAGAAGTTTTAACAGTAACTTTGGAACAAAACAGAAATTTCATCTCCTGCATCTACATTGAAAGATATATTAAGTCTTACTGCTTTACTTCCACTGCTTTCATCAACAACAGCTCTTGGAAGTGCTTTTAGTACCTTGTGCACATAGTTAAGGCTCTTGTTTCATACGGTTTATTTATCTTTACCGTGCAGCTTGAAAAACTAAGATGATCATTAGTAATACACCACTACTGAAGCTGACTTTGTTTAAGTGGACACTGTTTATAAAATCTTGGTTTAGAAGCTTGTCACTGATGCCACAGAAACCTTCTGTATTTAAATGAAAATACATTTGTATGACACGGGTAATTGCTAAGCCTTGGTGAAGTGCCAGATGCAAAGTGTAACTAATTCGCTCATTACAAGTTTCTCAGTCATAAAGCTCCTACACATAGCTCTCATCCTCAATCATGTACATGACAGTTTCATAATATCATTCCATCAAACTCTTACGCTGCCACAAATAAATCCCTGCAAAAAACAGAAACCAGAGTGGTTTCATAAAACTGAGCAAGAACTTAAAGTATTTATCATAGCTTTATGTGTAGTATAATGTCAAAAACGTATTCTTGGACATCTACATCCGTAAAGCAGGGAATTATCTTAGATTTTTTAAATTTTTCAGGAGAAGTCCATAATTTTAATGAAACATGCACATTCCTGTACTTCTATAAATAAATATACAGCATCACTTTACCATACCCCACCACTACCGTGCCACACACAAAGAAGCAAAAGAAGACATGTAAACAAGAGGGAGGGGAGGATACCACAACTACAGCTATTAGCAAAGGCTGGGTTTATAACCATGTGTTTATTTGGCATTGTACAGGCAGAGGGGTTACAGCACAGAAGACCAGCATCACTTGATATCAAATGATACAAGGACAGCGTGTTGATAAAAACCAAGAACTTAGTGCGCTGGAAAAGTCTGACAGCACTCAGAGGATGACTGGTGGATGAGGGCAAAGGAGGAAGAGCAGTGCTAGTCAGACATGGAAGAAAAAAAGCCTAGTTTTTTAACAAAATGTCAACAGAATCTCTTAAAATTCCCAGACAGCCTCCCAGTGTTAGAAACAGCAACTTACATTAAAATCTCACAGCTGAAGTGTGCATAATACAGAAGAATTAGACACTAATTTAGGTCCACCTAATGTTTTCTAAGTTTCTGAAATCCTCCTACAAAATTTTCAGGAACAGGAGAACTTCGGAGTAAATGTCAACTGTGCATTTTTAGGTCCTTTCGTACTAGAAAACTAGTAGTGCCTTTCCTGCTTTGATCACTGAAGTCAATGGCACCAACCATGACATCCAAAATTAAACGTGTGCAAGGTTTAGCTTAATCACAGCCTGCAGTTTGCAAAAGAATAGCTCAAGAAAAATGTGAATTTATCACTGCATTACTACTGCTGCTTTTTTGCTTGCATTTTGCATAGCCAGCAACTTCAATTTGATAATGAGACAGTTGTTACTGCATTCCTATAGCTCGAAGTCTTAAAATGCAATCTGGCTAGCCCTAAATCTAGAACTAACACTAATATTAATCAGAGGTAACAGGCTTACTTGAAACATGCCAATGCTATCATAAATTTTACAAGGCTGTTGTAGTTATATAAGATAATCCCCATGGGACACAGAAAGGTAATTAAACAGTATGGACCAATACAGTTCCTAAATGACCTTTTAGCAAGATGAATAATATCAAAGTTTCATAATCACCCGGTCTGACTTAAAGAAAGGAAAAACCTGCTGAATGAGTAACTTGAAAAAAGAAAACCAGTAGTGTGAAAGATTCAAGTTATTTGGAAAGAAAGGAATGCATCCAGCAGTAAGGAAAAATTATTTCCAGTAATGCTATAAAACTGAAAGATTGCAGCAGACACTAAGATCCAAATTGTGCCCAGAAGCCTGGATTTCTGCAACTATAAACCAGTTTAAATACTGAAAAATATTCCAAATATTCTGTGTATTTTTAAAAGCATCTTATTCTGTTTTCTTTCATTACATCAGTTATGATTCAGTAAATCAAGCCAAAAGTTCTGAAACCACAAAATAGCTTTAAAGGTCTGCAAGATTACTTTTAAATCTTTTGAAAACTACCTTAACATACTGTGCCTCAACAAACACTCAAACACCTTATATAAAATTTCACTACTATATGAAAATCTCCATCTGTGTGTTCATGCACGCTGTGGTTTTATTCCATATAACGAATGAGTGAGTTTTATCCTTGATTAAATTAAGACTTCTTCTGTGGCTATTTCTGCCACATAGGGAAAAAAGTCGATGCTAAAAGCCAAATGCAGATTCTGAGTTCATCCCATAGGTTCAAGAAACCTGTGGGGCTTGCAGTCCTAAAGCTGTCCAAAGTTCTACTAACAGTAGACTTGTTTTTCTACCTCTCTACTGACCATTTTCACATAGGATACCTCCTGTATAAGTCACAAATAGCTCAAATCATTTGACTTCAGTGTTGTTTAAAAAAAGGTTTGTTTCAGAATTTAGTCTCTCTGGTAAGGAAGCATAAAGTACAAGACTAACATGGTACATCATGACCATAATTTTCTTCTGGTTTTTCAATGGTCAATACTCATCTGAAGGTTCCTGTTGCATTACAGAAACATACTGCCAGCATCCAACATCCCCATATTGTATGTAAATTAATCAGTAAAAGATCGATAATTTTAATTATTTTGAGTCCATTTCTACTTCCTGACTCTGATTTTTTTTTTCTCCTTAACTTCTGAAGTTCACCCAAAATTAGAAGTTTAAGGCATCCTATAAAAACATCACAGAAGTAGGTTTTATCTGTATAGGCAGTACTTATATTTCCTAGTTTAAAGACGGAAGATGTATATGTTGGAATTAGCTATTGTGTGTCACATCCTGTAAAAGATGGCTTACACTCCCCTTTAACTGGAAAGGCAAGACAGAAATCCTTCAGAAATTTTTCTTGTCTTCTCTTCTTAATTAATGAAACTTTGAGTGAGCTGACCAGATGACTGAAGCAGTAAGACCAAATTCTATAACATTCTGTAGTGTTACCTTTCATCTAGCCAAGAAAAATAAGAAAATAACCGCCTCTGAGGGTTTTCATAATGTAGCTAAAGCTTAGACAAACCTATATTAACCACACAAGAATAGCAACATCTGTCATCTAGGCCGGCACATTTTCAAATGCAACGTATGTGAAATTGTGGTCATTCTGAGTTTGAGTCTTCAGTCTTCATCAGAGCCTGCTCTGCCCAGCAGGGAAGTCTGTCAGCTGTGCAGACACTAATGAAGATGGCTTCAGTGTGCTTTTAGGAAATCCAAAGAATTTAAAGATGTTGAGTTATTCTTACAATTTAAAGACATTGAGTTATTCTTACATGCAGAAAAATGCTGTGATGGATTGAATGTTGGTCTTCACTGGTGAATAAGGAAAGCAGGGTTAAGACAACACTTGGGTCACTAATAACAACTTACAAAATCTTGGATGGCTGAAGTCAGAGGAGGAGGATTCTCAGTAAAGAAGATAGGATGTCTGTAGGTCTAGTCAAAAACCTTTTTAGTGAACTGTGGGAAAAGATGCTGGTGCATACCTGAGCTTTTATGGCCTGAGGTCAAGCATAAGGAATAGTTTTTAGCACAATTTATAGCAGGGTAACTCCTTACACTTAACAAAAATTCCATCCTCATCTCTTAAAACTGATGAACTGCAGGCCAATACCCTAGTGATTGCTTAGTATAATAATGTTTCTCATTTCCTTACTCAGTTGACACTCATTTGAGACACCAATCTTACAAACAAAGTTAGTCAAAATACGTAGTATTCATTTTTAAAATCGAAAACTGATTTAGTTCTTTAATCAGAGAGTAAATCAAGAGTAATCTTTCCTCTTCAGAAATGCCATAAGGAACAGAAGACACAGCTATAGCCAAAGACACCCAATACAAAGGAGACACACCTGTGGATGACTTGTTTGGAATGCCTTCTTGTTGAATTATTTCATAGAAAAGGTCAGTAAACACCTTGAACCACATAGTCTAAGCATCAGTGTGACATTTATTGTAGAGTTAAAAAACTGTTACCGATATCTTGCCACTTTGATATTCCTCTGCATCACATGATCTTTGTCTGGTAAAATTAGGAGACCTGTTATCACAAATAGCTAGTTTCACAATAATGCACAAGACGGTGAGTTCTTATAGTGAAAATAAATCAAGTGGCATTTCTTTTTCTCGGAACAAATCTAGTCCATAATGCCAGGATTTATAGGACTAAATGACTGAGCAGTGAAGGCAAACTGATCATGTTAATGATTTCATTTTTATTTTTCAGAGATGTCACTGCTTCCTAACGTTTCATGCAGGTTTAAAAGCTGTCCATATGAATGAACACCTGGAAAAATGCTGAAACTGAGGGAGAAAAGGCAGAAGGGCAGAATGAGTTGTTGCAGACCTTCAGTGGGAAAGCAAATGTGCGAAATCATTAATTAGCAGAGATAATTTTCAACACTCTAAATTTAGATGACGCATTCCTCCATGTATTCCTTTAGGAATACATGTATTCCTTTGTATGTATTCCTTTAGGGATGTATGCTAACAGAAGAAAAGGAGTTGTTGCCATGGAAGGGCACTCTGGAGCAGGTCCTTTGGTTTTGCACATCTTCACTGAAACCAGCAAAAGAAAGCAGACAATTGCCCTTGCAATTGTTTAGACATATACATACACACATCTGTGGAATCATCTATATACCTAATACAAATCAATGTAAGAAATTTGGTTAGAATACAGATAGAACTCTATAATGGCAAACTCCTTTCTGGAAATTCAGTGCAGCATATGTTCAGAAGTTTTAATTCCACCTGAATTAAAAACTGTAATGAAAGTGTAATCTTCCTTAAAAAAATGTTCCCTTAAATTTTCGCCCCAAGCTCAAAAATATGAGTTTAGTCATAACTAAAATATCACCAGTTACTTTCAAAGTTTATAGAATGCTTAACAAGCAGCTCAGATATTGATTAAACACAGAACAAACAGAAAAAACACAGAATTACTATCACTGAAGAAAACTGGCTTGCAAAAGTGAAGAGGAAATACTAAAACCACAAAAGATCCCTTCATTTATAAAGAAGACCACAGGATTCTCCACATTCCTTCAAGTAACAAAGTTTTACGATTCCAGCAAAATAATTTGGGGGAAAATAGACTACAGACAGTAAATCACACACGGCTGCACACATTGTTTTGTTTCTGGAAAATGAATACCTAAATCAAGTTTTGTGAAATCTGAACTTCAGGTTCCTGCGATTCTGGGTTTCTAGTTTCTTCTCCCTCAACACCTATGTGATCAGTCTGTTCTTGATTATACATTCTGATCTATTCAGCTACCATGCCATCTCCTCCTTCTCAGGTTTGACAAGCACAAGCTGCATTTTTAACAGCAGCATTGACTTCACTTTTATTTAGGTGTGCAAGGCAGATAATCTTACAGTGTTGTCAGTGGTGACTGTGAAATTGTTTTAATCAAACATACCTCCAAAAAATCAGTATTGCAAATGCCAGAAGGAATAAATTTTTTAAAAACCACAAAATAACCAGTTTTCTTTCTCCTCCTTCAGAATGCCTCTTTGAAACTCTGCACAAGTGCCAAACATCACAATGAAACTCTATCATATTTCATTCATCCATGCATTATGAGCCATTCTAATAATCTTCACTCATCAAAGTGAATTCTATTCAGCTTTAAAGAATTTATCTGTAGGCAACTCAAAGTAAAACAAATTTGAATTTTTCAGGTTGGCTGCAGCTTCATGAATCCTGCACTATAACAATTCTTAGCTTTTGCTCTGTCCTAGTTTTGGCCAAGACAGGGTTAATTATTTCCAGTGGCTGGGAGGGGGGCATGGCTAAGGCTGGGATGTTATTTGATGCCACCTTACCTCGTTGCCAGGGGCAGGAGTAAGGGACTCTCACTTCCAGGGAGAAGGGTGTTCCTTCAGGCAGAAGAAAGCGTGATGGGAAAAATGATCCGTTATTGTTTTATTTTATGTGTAAATCATTTCCTTGTATCATACCTTTTGTTATTAATATAGTTGCTCTTACTGTTCATTTTCCTATCTCATTGCTGTTTCCAGTAAATTGTTCTTACTTCAACCCATGATCTTTGCCTTTTGTGCTTTCAGTTGGAGGAGGAGGGGGAGAGAGCAGTGTCGTGGTTTTAGTGGGATTACTAAATCAGAGAACACCACTCCTAAACCAAGACATGCCCATGAAGTTGATGGAAAACAGACCAATTTAATTTTTAATTTATGTTATTATCTTAAATATGCCCATCCATGATGTCCGTCACATTTGAGGAATTACAACACGAAAAAGGCCACTCTCTCAATGACTACTGCTCTACCACACAGGGGGCCATGCTGTCATAAAGGCTTCACATGTTTAAGACCAGTTTTCACCCAAACACCATTTAAGGGTCCAACCTCATAGAACATTGAATCTACCCAGAGTAATTAACAATACGCTCGAACTGCAGAACCAAATGCTATTTATTTGGTGAAAACAAATATGCAAGAGCATTGCACTCTTTGCACACTAAAGAATGTGTGTAAAATACATGATGGTGCATGAACTCACTGTTTATGAGTGTGGCCAGAGGGAACTGCCTCTTAGCTTAGAAGGGATGGGGTGGGAAAAGAACACTGAATGTACAGTGGGCCCTTCTAGAGGTCCATTATTAACTCTCCACCATATTCCTGTTTACAGGCGTGCTCTTGCTCTTTCAGCATGCCATTGCTTACCTTTGACTCTAAGGGTCTTTGTTTCCAAGTAATAAATATTTTGGACTCCAGGGAGCAGACAGGAAGATCATACATGACTCCAAAAAATCCTTTACTGTTGATAGATTATTGTAAGCACTTATTCATTATTAGCTGAAATGCTGCTGACTGCACACTTAATAAATAGCCTATTTGTTCTTTTCAACTGAAGCAATACTATAAGAGGACTTTTGAAGAGAAGACCATTAAAAATATAAAGACATCACACAGCAGGTAATTCACAGAATGTGGTTTCAGTTTTCTGTTCATTACAACACAATCAACAAATGCTGCATCAAAATTTCTGCTGCTTCCATAAAATTTTTGTGTAGGGCAAGCTACTCATACACCTTAAAAATGAAGTTTTCAAGAAACAAAGCATTGAGGTGAACTATAACTACACTTGTACAGCTTTGTAACAACACAGTCTAATAATTTCCATCTTCTTTGTGCAAAAACAGCAGTTTGGGGTCTCCCAGGGAATAAACGTTGCCCTAAAGCTCAAGACAACAAACAAAGAGAAGAGCCCACTCTGCTGCAAACCAACAGCAAGTTGTCAGCACAAAAGCCATACAACTGAGCATCCCCCTTCTCCCCTTTTTGTTCTGAAAACAAGCCTAATCTCATTTAGAACAAGAAAATACTCACATTTCAAGTTCTTTTGCCTTAAGTCAGTCTGTATAAATATTTTCAGCTACACCCTAAATCATTGTTAATTAATCAGTGCTTTTAAGACCACACTTAATAAACTATGTGCTAGATAACTGTCTTTTAATGGCTACAAGAAGGAAAACAATCACAATTTAAATTGCTTAAAAGGATTCCACACAATTAAGAAGTGGATTAGAAACATATTGTACAGGAGGAAGAGATTAACTGGGAAGGAAGAGACAGAAAGTGAAATATTCAAAACATATGACTATAGAACTAAAATAAAAAAAGCACCAACCATACTCAGCAGCTAATGATAGTTAATTTGCAAAACTGACATATATCAGAGCTAATACTTAAGTGATCCATTCCCATAATAAAAGCACTGTATCACATATATGTAATCTTCTGTTTCAGTATTAAAATATCCTGAAACAATAGGATATCCAAAAGTTTCTAAAACACTTTCGAAGATGATCGTGTGCAGAGCTTGTACTCAAGCACAGTAAAACACGGCCTGTAGGAGTAACGAAGGGAAAACATGTCTAATAGTGCCTGTTTCTTCATAGCATTGTATGGCAGTGTCACTGTAGCACAAGGGAGCACAAATGAACTGAACATTACCAACAATGAGTTTACTTAGGTTCTGCAGTCCATCATGTCTTCACTTTATCACTTTGGTTAAATAAACAGACAACTATAACAAATAGCAAACAAGTCAAGAAGCTGCATCCATTTCAGCCTGCATTACTTAACGTATGCAGCTATCTTTGAACTTCACCATTGGGCAGCTCACTGACTCAAAGGTGCTGATGGTTTGTTTTCATGACTGTGAGAGTAAATTATGCCACTTATCTACAAACACATCTCTCGCAGGTGCCTCATTTTATTTCTGATGTTGGACTTCACTGAACAGCTGCATGCCTGCCCTCACAGTTGGATGCAAGCTGCTGGACAGCTACACTACTCATAGCAGAAGGAAAACAGAGGTAATGATATGCAGTGAATTGGGCTTGTTTGAATTAGACTAAATATTTGGATTAGAGTCAAATTCTTTCTATAATACATATTGGACGCATATGTGTGACAGTCAGAAGATTAGTTCATTGGAGAAGAAATATAATATAAAAGAATAAGAATTACTCCAAATGCATGGGAAAGGCAAAATAACTACCTAAGTGTTTCTCAGACAAATGCAATTGATTCCATTCTCTTAGTCCTAATAGAATTAATTTTCTAGTAGATGTAGTAACTGCAGTCTGGCATGCCTCAAGTATTGTGGAAGCTTTGATGATTTGATCATTGTGATGGGATGTCCTCATTTCCCCAGCTACACTATACTCATGCACCTTCCTTTTCTTCACACAACGAATGCAGTAATGTAAACATCATTGCAAGACATTCTAATGTATCAGAGGCCCCAGATTTAAGATTTATTGCAACTGGGACAGATGTTATCCACGGATATGTTATCCAGAAAAAAATCCCACACTGAGTCTGCTGTTGATGACAGCTATAGAACCACACAGAGCTTACATTAATCTAACAGCAACTTTTTCTATAACCTTGTGATAAATCATGTCAACAGCACCAAGACTTCACGGCAGGTTTTGCTCCTTCCATGCTGTCAAGCTTCCTTCCTCTGAAAAGCCAAGATTCCAAATGCAGGAGGAACATGGGGTACACTGGGTCTATCCTTGACATGAAGTCTGAATGAGGTCCAAGATGGGCAGTCTCAACTGAGACTGTTTGACCCACTCTCCAGTTAGTTATTGATCCATTTACAGAGATCACATGGAAATCAGAGATTTAGTACCACCACCATTTTGAAATAGGCTTCAAATCAGTTTTGTATTACACTGCTTCTCCTTGTTTTACATTCTCAGACCCTCCCATGAGAAAAATGACTTCTAACCCAAAGATGACTTCCATTTATATAAATGCAAAGTAATTTCAAAAGTTACGCAACATGAGAAAGCAACTGATGAAACATTCCAAAAACTGTATTGGCAACAACAAAAACTTTTTTAGTGCCATCTCAATTACTCTTAAGTACTCACATTACCTAGGAATGCACAGTGTGTTAATTAATGAAAGGCTGCTCTTACTTTTTTTAAACTAAGTTTCCATTCTTTGCATCATTGTGGTTCAAGTCTGAAAATGGTAATATACTTCTTTATCATGGAAAAGGATAATTACTTGTAGTATTTTCAGATCAGCCCAATAAATTGTTTGGTCATTGTTTCTCTCTTCTGATGAGAGAAACAATAATGATCTTTAAGACAAAACTCCAAATTGTATTTTTTATTTCATATAACCACACAGTAGCTGAGGTTTTAAAGCACCTTGGAGAGACTCTAATGCAGCCATCCTACTCAGAGCAGGGTCACCTGGAACAGGTTTCTGAGGGCTTTGGTTGGATCTTGGGAACTTCCAGAGATGAAGACTCCACCCCCTCTCTGGGCAACTTTTGCCAGAGTTTGAGCAGCCTCACAGTAAAAACTTTCCCCCTCGCCCTTACGTTTAAACAGAATTTCCTGTATTTCGGTTTGTGCCCATTGTCTCTCCTCCTATCACTGCTCACCACTGGAAAGAGCCTGACTACATCCTCCTTGCACCTGCCTTTCAGATATTGTACACATCAGTGAGGTCCCCTTGAGCCTCCTCTTCTCCAGGTTGAACAGACCCAGCTCTCAATCCTCCTCCTAGGACAGATGCTCCAGTCCCCTAAATATCTTCATGGTGCCCTCCCTGGACTGGCTCCACTAAGTTCATGTCTCTCCTGTACTAGGCAGCCCAGCACTGGTCCAGGAAATTCAGATATGGCTTGGCAGTCCTGAACTGAAGTGCAGGATCCCATCCTCGACCTGCTGGCAGCGCACTGCACAGTGCAGCCCAGGAAGCTGTTGGCTCTCCTTGCCACCAGGCCTCATTGATGGCTCACATTTATGTTGCTTTCTCAACCTTTTCTATTCTCTGAGTTACTGTTCCGTGAACGTCGCTTATTTTTCAGTGCTGATTATATGGATTTTATTAAGTTGAGAGTTACCTCATGCCAGTGAAAATTCCTCTCATTAGTCAAACATTAACAGAATCATTTAGTTCGGCAATCCAAAGAATCATTTAATCTTAAGCTTGGTGGTTTTTTTAAAAAAGGAAAAAGCTATGGAAAAGGGCAGGCGGATTGACAACAAAAGAATCTTCCAAAATAAGCTATATAAAGACATTGAAAATGCATATGATCTAAATGACGGATCAGACAAACAGACAGAAAGAAGAAACAGGAAATTAATGGAAAAATTTTCACTGTGTACCACAATTTTTTGGTTGACCACAGATCGTAATTTATTCAGTCAGGTATGGATATTTCCACAATTATTCACAGTCTTGGACTCATTCTCCATCACTCTTCTCAATGTGTTTTTGCAAAGGGATAAAATCTCATGAACACAAATCCATGTGTTCTGTTAAATTATTAAAAATGAGACTTCCAAGTTTGAGAAGTCATTGGCTATTTTCTTTAAAAAATAAATTTCTGTGTACAATTTCCCTGCATTATGCCTATTTCACTTCCAAACTTTTACTGACTGGTTAGTAACTGAAAAGAATGCCAAAAAAAAGAGGGAAAACTATTCCAAATCCTGTTTCATGTAGCTGGAAACTGATTGTGTGACTACACAGCTAGGGCGAACATCATGTGGCAAGAAAGCAAGTTATGGCCCATGGAGTTAAAAAATGAAGCCATCAAACATCTCTCTCTCCCTGTAATTACGTAACTGATTAAAAGCTGATTACCTGTATGTACTTGCTTGTTAACACAAACAAGCAAATTTTGTCCAGCTATCTGGGAAGCCAGCAGCATAGGAAAGTATGTTTGTGTAGCTTTCTTGCAGCTTAAAAAGCCACAACTAGTAATTGTAAAGAGAATTCAGAATTTTTATATAGCATTTTTATATATATCCTTATATATACATATACACACATATCAAAAATACAAGGGGCATACTACTTTGAACCTCTGTATCTCTTTTTCACACAATTTCTAGCTTTCTTGCAGAAACTTACTGTCTTTGTACTTCCAAACATCACAGGAGTTGGGCTGGAACTGGTCAATAGCAATTGAATATTACTAATGGATGGACTTACAGATGTTCATAGTGGTCACAAAATGCTGGTGGGAAACCAGTCTCAGAGGAATATTGCATTAATACCCCACATAGCATTTGAGAAATGTTCAAGCTGTAGGAGTCAAAAGAAACTGGGCACTCAAAAGTGAGGGCCCATAAAACAATTCATTGCCTCATCTGTTGTGCCATATATCAGCTTCACAGAACCTCTGAGTAAAACCTGGGTGTCCCATCTTCTTCCTGCAGCAAACACACGTGGCTCAGCCAGACGTGAAGTTTGCAACTTTGGTTCAAGTGGACAAGAGGGTGTCAGCACAAAAACATTCAGCTGGGAGGAAGAGAGGTGGCATCTTTTAACAGAAGAAAGTTGGAGGAATAAAAACAAAATCTTTCAAGAGTATGAAATATTTTGCCCTTTTACTTTTTTTTCTAAGAATGAACACTTTGCTTAGCAGTCGTGAGTGTTTGAAAAGCATTAAGACAGTTAACCAAGCCTGATACTCAGCTGGTATTTTACCTGCTGCAAAACATAAGACTAGAGAATGAAAAAGCCAGCATCTGGCTGGCTTTTTAACTTCTGGGTGACCATGATAAATTGTTAGTTTATTTGCTGACTATAAACTATTTTTCTTGAGGAAAAATGCTTTCATCATTGAACTAAAAATAAAGCGGCTCAAAGATTAGCTACAAATAAGCAAAATTCTGAATGAAAACATACTGGTAATGACATATAGTTTAACTATTTTGTCTGGAAAAATATTTTGAAAAAATGCAGTATGTAAGGAGTAATGTGTTTTTAAAATAAGACAGCATTTCTTAAACTGACAACTACATTTTTCTGCAACCAGAAGTGGAGACAGGAAAAATAATTTTAGTCATAATATTTTGTGATAGAAAGGTGTTTGGGGTTATGATGTCCCCTTCCAATGAGAGGAAGATATGGAGCCCAAAGGAAAAATGTCAGATACTTAACACAACTGAAACCAGAAGGTTTCAAATCTCCAGAAAACGTCACTGATTAGATAACATGTGCCTAACTGGACCGACATTAGACAACAGTACTTCTGTCTCCTCTAAAATAAACAAAGAGATGAGAGAAGAACAGAGAGAAGGCAGCTCCTGGATTACCACCAGAAAAAGAAGAGAAAGATTTAGTCACCCATGATGGAAGAGAAGCAAACTGCCCAGAAGAAGAGGCTCTAAGATTCTTCAGAGGCAGCTGAAGAATTTGGAATTAATGGATTTACTAAGGGAAAAGAGTAACACCAATCAACTTAGCCAGAATTAACATGGGAGAAGACAGATTTAAAGCATTTAATTCCCAGCCAAGAGAAGGGAAGCATGCATAAAGAATGGGTAAATATTTTAAAGCACAAGGTGTGCGTTGCCTGTAGGAGAGAGTGAGACTCCTGTGTCTGTAGTACAAAGTGACGTGAAGATACATGATGAAGAATCCTCAAGAAGAAGAGGAAGCATTTTTAAAGTTATCTGGAGAAAAAAAAATCGTTGGAGAGTTAGCAAGAGGCAAATATTAAAAAATAGTATTAATGTACATGTGCAAAAATTCACATTTTACAGCAACTAGAGGCAAGTCCCATCTACTAACTTACGTGGAGAAGAAAAAAGAAAGGATTTTAATAAAGTAGAGAAATTATGCTAACTGGTAAAACCTAGAAATGAAACATTTGTCAAGGGGATATGGATAAGGACAAGAGATAAATTTTGCAAGACTCTTCTTGGAAAAAGTTAAAATAACATAAGCTATATTTACCTTTCATTTATCAAAGAGAACAAGTTCAGTGGATTTTATTTCAGTCTTCACAACCTTCAAAGTAGTTACATGAAAAACTCGTGTGTAGTTGCAAAGCAAGCAGATTCCATGTCAACCTCACTGGTCCCTTAATTTTTGATGGTGGTATTTTATTATCACAAAGCCATTCATATTCAACAAGCTGGCTTCCAAGCTATGACATCACCAAAAATATTAAATATTATTTAGTAGTAGTAGCCTAGATTTGGCAAAAGTCAACAAGACTACATTACAAGTTATATATATTAGAAATTATATCTTTGAATTGCTACCACACATGCCTCAGATTATGTTCAGGGAGGCAGCAGTTCCAGCATTCAGAGTCCCTGTACACGATACACTGCAGTGTAATTTACAGCAGACCTTGCACATTAAGCTTTCATGGGGGCAGCTGTGTGTTTCATTACTTTCTAAAGAGAGATTTGGATGGCACTGATTTGTCCCACATACACAGACCTTACAAGTAACTGCCCGTGTTAGTGTCTCTGGTCTGCTGACTCAGGTCATGTCTTCTGCTTCTCTCCTTGACTTTTCTTGGCCAAAGGTGCCATTCATTTGCTTATATCAGACTTTCACCTTTTATTCTGGAATGTCACCGTATTTATCAGTATTTCAGCTCCTAGGCAATACTTCACATAATAATTACATTCTTTTGCTTCTCCACCCTTGTGCACCAGCACATTGTGCTTTAATCAAGGCTTGAAAACAACCTATCCACCCACTCAGCTAGCCAAATGCCAAAGTGTCTCCAGATTTTCAGCTTTCATTTGGCTGCAAAATGATCTTCCAAACACAAATGGGCAGTAAACATCATAGCTGGCTTCTCATGTTTGCAAGCAAGTAAACAATTTTTTGGATACCTTTTCAGCTGCAGAGATGTGTGCCAAGCTGCAGCAGCTCATGGCTGTTCATAAGAACCATGCAAGATGCATCAAGAGCATCAAGAAACAGCTGCCTGCAAGGATGGAGCAGCAATGAAAACTGCTGAATTCAAAGCAGAAGGGTGTCTTCCTCCTTTTTGCTGCAGAACACTAGGGTTTAGGCTCTTTTCAGGCCAATTTGTCACATCCTACCAGAATGCTGGTATCAAGGATAATCCCGCCCTGACACTCATTACACTCATTGTAGTCCCATGGCAGCATAGCCAGAAAAACCGTAATACTTGCTGATGGGAAGGGAGAAATTCAGCATGCGTAACTTGAGAAGGACTCAGAAAATCAGTCTGTTGGAGGTGAAAGGTGTTGAGGCTAAAGGCTTTGAAGTTACTTAGTGATCTACAAGAGGAAACAGACCAGCTCACACCAACTGAGACCAAACAAGGCATATGCCTTTCTTCTGGTGGCAAAAGAGTAAGGGACACAGCACATGGCATGAAGGCAGCATCTGACAAAACACACTTCTCTCTTTTTCTCCCTCACACCTTTCTTTCTTCGCTCATTTTTGGTCTACATGTAGATTTGACAGAGAGGCATCCCTTTCTTTCATGTTCAAATCCAAGTCCTCATCGGTCACCGCCTCCGAACACAACAGGAAGACTGCCAGCCCGACTATTTTTCGCTCTGGCGCTTAGGCACAGGCTACATTTTTCAAGCCCTGGCTTCAGCCTCGCTCTCCGGTCCAGTTCCTTGAGACGACACGACAGCTCACTCACACCTCATTCTGCAATGTGCAGAGAGAACTATTTGTTCTCTTGCTGCAGGGGCGTAAAAGCCAAACTGTCTTGGGACTCCAGGGCAGCCCAAGCCTCTCCCTTGCAGCTACAGCCTTCAGCAACAGCTGCCATTGGTACAGCACGATAAAAGCAGCGAAGACGCCTAAGACAATTAAACAAATTGATGGTCTTGCTACTGAACTTTGGTGCTTTAATAATATTTATTGCTCGAGAAGAGATAAATCCTTCCAAGCAGGGTAAAGGCACTAGAGTTATCACGCATGGTTTGGTGCAGAGACAAGAGACTGCTCTGCACATGTTACTGCCCACCACAGCGAGGTGATGCTGAGCAAAACACAACTAAGAGAATGTCAGCTAAAAACCAGCCCAAGTAAACAGGTTTTATATGAGGCATCCTGGGAGTGGAGGAGTGGAAAGGCAACAGCTACACTGTTTTCACAGTGTCCCTGTGGAAGGATTTGGGAGTACCTTGAGCCTGATAATCTGCATGCCCAAGGGCACCCACACAACCTCCTGGCATTGCAACCCAATTCCCCTCAGTACGTGTAGGACCCTCAGTGAGTCTGAAAGCAGCATTTGTCCTTGTATATTGTACAAGAAAGCTGAGTACTCCTTACAAATTCCCTGTTCCCACCCCATAGAAGAGAGGGGTTTTCTTTGACCACCATTCGATAGTCCACTGGAGCAAGATTGAGCCCCCAAAAGTCATTCAATAAGCTGTTTTCCTTCAATCTGTGCTAATAAAACTATACAACACTATAAACATTTTCCACAGTGGACTCCAAGATGTTTGGTGCTCTAGCTGGAAACACTGCTCCTTTTGTTTTTACATTACAGCAGATTCCTTTAGACACACTTCCCGTCAAGCCACCGAATATTTTTGTCTTCTATTTTCTGCAAGGAGAACCCTAGAGTCCTTTTGAAATCTAAGCAAGAGACTTATGACCAGCTATTGGGCAAGTCTTATCACTGCAGATCTAAGCACATTACAAAATGTGTAATGTACCCATCAGAAAAGCAGAGGGCAGGCCAGGGAACAACTTTCCCTTCTATAACTGTTCCAGCATAGGCTGAGCACACTGGGAAGATCAGCACCAACAGGAGCTACAGGACCCATATCTCTCGAGTGGGGAGAAAGACTCCATAGAGGGCAAAATTTCTTCTCCATCAAAAATTAGAGCTAAAGCTAAGGAAAAGAATAAACCAACTACTCTGATAAGCTTAGTCAGTCAGCACCTACGAAGCTATCTTTTTAATTGAACATATTCTCCCTTTCTACCCCATGTCTGAGAAGTGCAGGGCAAGTAAAGGAGGAAGTATGACATGAAATTCAGCAAAGCACCATGCCCATGCTGCTACAGGCTTTTCTGTTAAAGGGCTGACAGAAATGCTCGTGTTTTGGTTAGGCAATGGAGGGCGAGGCAATATCTTTTATTAGACCAACTGATACAGTTGGGAAAAACAGACAAACTTCTGGGCATAGAAAGCCTTTCCTGCACTGTCCTGAAGGAGGATTTGTTTGTCTGAAGTATCTGCTTTTTCCAGCTATATTGGCTCATCTAATAAAAGATATTACCTCTCTGTGCAAACCCTGCTCCCCTCACCAGTCTTTGAATATCACGGCTGAAACAGCAATACTGTTACAATCACTGTAGTACTGACAGTTTGCAGTACAGACTTCTGCATTTGGTCTAACAGGCATCAACTGATTTCACAGAGAAAAGGCTACCATTTTTAAAGGCAACAGCTTATTACAGATTATACGCACTGCCAGCATGGGCCAGCGTAAAGCTGATGGTGATGAAGGCCAAAAAAAATCCCCGTCCCAAAAATCATTCCAAGTCCTGTCATTACCAATCATCTTGGGAAGCAACGCTTTCACATGTGAACTACTCCCTAAAGGGTTTATCGTGAGGATACACATTTACAGAGCAGAGAGAAAAACATAGAAACCAGTAAAGCCTTTCAAGCACTGTGGGCCTCAAGGAAAGTCTTTGTGCCTTACGCACTTTGATGTTCTGAGTACTTCTGGTGGAACAGGAGAAGCAGCTGACTGACCTGCTGCATGGGCAGGCACAGCTGCTAGGAGATGCAAAAATACCTGAAAGATAATGTTCAGCTTATCGAGACGTACTTTTCTTTCCATAGTCTGCCACTGAGTTTAGCACAAATCTAATTGAAGAGCATTAGTACTGCAAATGAGAAAAATTGGTTCTCGCCCTCAATTTAAAATACACTGTTAATTATTATAAAACAGGCAATATTTAAATATCCTTCACTGCTCTCTCTGCTCTCTCACAGGTGAGCAGATTCACTGTAAGAAGGGTGTCAGTAAGAAAGCCACAGTTAACTAACTTGTCATTTAATTACATTTTTTGGACATATGCTATTACTAAGACATATTCCGAAATTTATTTCAGACATTGAAATAAAGCAAATTGAAATAAAGCAAAGACAGACATTTATTTCAGACATTGAAATAAAGCAAATTTGCTATGAAGCAAAATGTAAAACATTTTCCATGACATGTCTGAAGAATGGTAGAAATTTATTTTACAGATTTGTTATTATTCAAATTACAAATGAATGATCTATATTACTAATCGACTCAGTAGTGTAACTGTAGATTAACCACATTAATTTCAGTGGAATTTTTCCACAGTTTTGCTTTGCCACACAAATTGGAATAGATGTGGTAATTATTATAAAATTCTGTGCTATTTCATATATTGTTCATATGTATCAATGACTGCAAAATTGTTTTTCACCACAAAGTGTTTCATCTCTACAGGATGGTTGAATAAAATACATGTTTTAAATAAAAATAACAGCAACAAAATAGATTTATTTTGTAAGCAGAATTTTTATAAGCTGATCTGGCAAATATTTATCTCTGACATATATTTAAGACCTATTAATATATATTTATGCAAATACCAGTTACTCTCTTGAACCTTCTTTTGGGGGTAGGAAGTGGAAAAATTATTTTCTAAAGAAGTTTATTTACAGAAATGAACTAATAAAACAATCCACCTGAAATAAGCCAGACTGACCAGAAATGCAATACCAGAGGACTATAATTTTGAAAACAATATGGGAGTTGAGAGAAGGGGAAGGAAGAAATTAATTTCTGCATGCTTTAAAAAAGAAAAACAGTAAACTAAAATCAGTACAAGTAAGTCCCTACAGCTTTCCCCATAATGGGGAATTTTAGGGCAATGAGGGCAATTTTTCCTCAAAGCAGAAGTGGTATGACAAGAACTACAGTCTCAAAACACTTTATACATAACATGCTGTTCCTTCACTTTGCTTTATAATTACCTGCAAAAAGTAAGTGAAAATGAGACACACATTTTATTCCACTGAATATCAGAATTTTACCCTCATTTCAATGCAAACAAGAAGGAGATGACCAAAAAAATGAGCTTCAGAAATTGTTTAACTTTGGAATAAGACTGCATTTTTGTTAACCATGCCACCCTGGTGTGAGCTGACCTTCAAAAGGGCTTGTGTGGTTTGAAGCTGTCTTCCCACCCGGGGTGTGGTACAGCCCAGAAGCCACAGATATCAACCATCAGTTGGCTCAGTACCATGGTACACGAAATATTCAAAGGAATGACCTTAGATTTTTTTCTGTAGGCATCACACATTATATACTCAGTGTTGGTTTGGACCTTCCGTGGTTATGAAGCAGAAGGTAACTCTCACATGTTCTGTCACATCTGGGCTAACAATATTTTGCATGAAAATTATTTATGTATTATGTGCTTTCAAGACTACTTTAGGACATGAATGGAGAACAGGTCAAGCAGTCTCTCGTGAAGTCCTTAAAAGATGAAGAAGGGGCTGTAACTGATAATTGCCAAAAGATATCAGTTATTTTGTTCATGAAATTACTTCTCTACATGCTCCACAGAACAGGCACCATTTGATGAACACCACAGACAGGAGCAATGTAGCCCATCCTCATCTAACTTCTCATTGCAAGGTTAGTATTGATTTTCTGTGAGCACTTTTCAGTCAGCTCACAGCCACACACCTGGTACATAGACCATCTCCCTGCTTCAGGAAGAACAAAGGTACTTAGCTGCTGCTTTTTTTTTCCCACACACAGGAGAAAATACACGAGTTACTTATTTTCAAATGGAGGAAGAAGGCTCTCCAAGAGACACGGGACTGAGATAACAGCATTAATGAATGATGAGTTGTCTCATGGCCATATTACACTCTAAGACTTCTCTGGTCTCTAAGTCAGCCACACAATGTTGTGTGTTTCTATTCAGAGCCATGGAAAGGATAGGTTTTCTTTATATCTGCTGGTTTTGTTGTGTCAAATGCCGCATGAAGCATACCAGACATCAGGGTTGGTTTGCACAAGTTGTCTAAAAGATACTAAAACTCCAACCAGACAGCACACAATGTAATGATCTAAAGGCCCACGCCCTCTTTGACACCTTTCAGCTATTTACAGATGGAGCAAGATAGAAAATTATGTGTAACAACAACACCGATGAATTCCTAGCTCTATTTACTACTCCAGGCTCCATGTTAAGTGGCCTCTAAGCCATCCCTGAATGCCAAGATGCACAGAGAAACAAGGAAGAAGTCTGCTTGACCTGAACTGGAAAGAACTTTAAAACCTCTATGCACAGTCTGCATAAGAATATTAGGGGAAAAAAAATACAACAAAATTCTTCATGCAAATTGCCATCTGGGCCAGGAAGCTGAGCACAATACTGTTTTCATCATCTTTAATGATGCACAGTTTAGTTCAGGAGGAGGGGGGAAGGAAATGGGACCAACCTTTGACCAGTATGACAGCAGCATAAGTAATCCCTTATTGCATTATGAAATGATTCATACATGGGGACCTGTTACATTACTGGCCTGTTAACAGTATCACAGCTCCTTACTTTGACTTTTTTTCATTTTGTTTTACATCAGACAAGCCTATTGCTGTCATTTGTAAAGAACAGAATAGCTGCTACAGTTTTAATATCAAACACAGGAAAAAAATGCACAGCAGCTGTTCATATTTTCTAGGAAGTCTGTTACAATAATGATGTCATGGAAAAAGGCTGGAATCTATTAAAATGGATCAGACAGGCAGGCCATTCAAAGCCTTCACACAATATGCATATACAAGCTGCACTATACACCTTAAATTAAAATAAAAACAGGCAAATAGTGGAGTTCCTTAAAAATATTATTGAGATCAGGCAATTAAGGTAATTTCATAGATTTAGTTCAATAAATTCAGTTTACTACTGGAACTACCCAATAAAGCAAAATACAAAAGCTACAACCAGCTCACTGTCTATTAAGCTCACTTTCACCTATAAAAGCATTTAAATCTATTTTTAAATCACTGGCTCAAGCTACATAGGAACAAAGAAACTCTCCCAGCAAAAGAGCAGCAGTGGATAGTTTGGAAACTAATGATCCAACTTACCCTGTGTTTTTCTAGACTCCACTAAGTCAACTATATATGACACCAAATTTTGAATATTCTGGGTTACTCTGATGAGTTCTCATGTAAAGGGAATATATTACAGACAAAGCATTACAAATCTGAGATCAAGTTAAAAAGACATTCCTAAATTTCTTCCTTTTCAAACCATCCAATAGATTTTGTACCTGCTAATTATAAAATACCAAATACAAAAAACCAAAATCAATGAAAATACATCAAGACTCAAAAAATTAATGAAACTACGAATTGGTTTAAAGTGGTAATTCCACCACGTCATCTGAAGAGATCTGTTTGATGACAGCCCTCATCAGTTTTGCATATGTAAGCTATACTGCCCTCAGTATATTCCATATTCAGCTACATTCGACATTACTACTACAGCTATCTACAAAAAAAAATTAAAACTTACTATCAGAACTCCAATCCAAAATTCAAACTGCTAAGCAGAGTTAAAAACCCCAGAAAACAATGACCCAAACTTCACAGACACTACCACACTGAGGCCATTAAACACCTCCTCCTGCAAATGGATATGTATGAACAAATTTGAGTTCACACAAGTCTAGCTGCCAAATCTGATCCCCACTATCCTGCTCACATTTCCAGTCCCAGTAAAAGGAGTAGGTTATGCATGCACTAAAAGCAATAGGTTAGGCACGCAAGTGGCTCTGTGCACTTCACTAAAGGCTCAAAAGATTTGAGCCAGGGTACGATAAACTGAGTCTGAATGCCTTATCTCAGGCACCCCACAGTGTTCATAAATTTTTTCTTTAAGCTGTTATTTGATATAATAAAATAGCGTTAACATTTCAGATGAACATTCAGGGCAGCTTATAAACTATTCAGTGATTAATGTCCTTGTCTCATGTTTTCAATTTTCATTGCTAGTGGAGGTCATATGTTATGATGTCAGCTTGAATCTAGATTTCCATTTTGAGCAAATTTAATTTAAATTATGATCCTAAGGCATATGGTAAAAACTGCTTAAAACTACTTCTGTACTGAGTAAATTTATTCACTCTGCTAACAGGATAGATTTCACATTCTGGTGCCACTTAATCATCAAACAAACACAGTTCAGGTGGATGGTCCCAGACAGTAAGGATGCCATAGGTTGAATGTGCTGGCTTTATAGAACTCATCTATACCAAGATTTAACAGCACACTTGCCAACCTTGAGTGCAGGGGTTTGCAGGACTCGACCAATAATAGGAAATTAATCAAATCCCCAGAGCATGACATAAATTGAATCTGCCAAAAGGATTCAGAAGGAAGAAGAACAGAAGTCGTAAAAGAGATCTGAGCTGGAGGAAGGCTTGGGGCCTATTTTCCTTAGGAGCTACTGGGATGGAGACGTTTCATGGGGCCTCTCACTAGTAAGACACTCACCCCCTTTATTCTGCCATGCTCATCAGACTGGAGAATTCCTCACCAAGTTGCAAAGAGAAGTTTTATGAGACAGCTAAGATCAGAGGACAGTAGGTTGCCAGTGAAGGCACAGCTCTGCTCTCCTCTGCCCATCCCACCCTCACCCTCCTTCTACTTCCCTTGGACTATCGCTGCCTTCCTCATGACACCAGCTTACACAACTAAACCACCTGAGAGCTACCTCTGTCTTCTCTCTCTGGCTCCTGCTTCCCAAAAGAAATAGCTTTCAGGTGATTGTGCTCCCTAAGACAACTCACTACAGGCCCAAGTAAGAGTCAGCTCAGTAGTCTGAGTGGTTTCAAGCCAAGGGTATAGAGAAACAATTTTCTGCATATCCATTTCTCAGGTGCATTGGTTCCATGGAAAACATTAACAAAAAATTATTTCAGATGAAGTTATTAGGTTTGATGTTATGGCTTCTTCTTATTATTACTATTATTTCTTCTTCCCACAGAAGAAATATCCATGGAATAACAGTAAGTTTAAGTCCTTCTCAAAGCAAAACCAAGTTCAAATGGGTTTTTCAGGTATGCAATGCATGAAGCACCAGAATTATTACTGCTTTTTTCTATCATTTATTACTGATTGTTTTCCAGTAAAAAATGGTAGTACGGGTATACAAATTAATTATTTCTATACAGCCTTTGAATTACAACAATTTCTTATAAAGCAGTGGCAGAAACAACCAGTACAACCCAGTGGAGCTACTTCGACTATCACGTAAGGAAGGGCATTCACAATTTACATAGTCCCTAAAACTTCAAAGCTCAAGTTGAATTGGTCAAGCGTTAAAAAATTTACTGTCACAAGAGTGGACAATTTTCTGTAGCGTTTTACAGCCAGATGCCTATAGTGCAGCATATGCCAGCTCAAATGTTTTGTATTACACAAGTATAATTCCAAAAACAAGGACTAGTACGAGAATTACATGGAGAAAGCATGGACCCACTCATGGGGTTTTTCTGTGTTTAACTGACTAAGGCAATTTTTTTCCCCCCAAAATGATTGAACTGACTAGGAACATCATATAAGACGTCCAAGGTATACCCTTCCTCCAGGGAGGCATTTTAAGCACAGAGTAATCCAAAACCCTTCAAAAGGTCTTTAGTCTGAAGCAATAAATCCATTTACATTTATGCAGATGTACAACCAAAAGTGATATATACATCCACACAATTACATTGGTTCTATTATTATCTTTGTACTCATTTCAGATTCAGGCAGGTAAATAATTAACTAGGATACTGTAGAAGCAGGAACAGCATTTGCTATCATGCAGTTAAATATGGTAAATAGATTACTAACCTTACAATGTTTAAAAAAAACCCCACTAAAATAAGTTCTTTGTTAAAGGAAGTATTTCTAAACTCAGCTTAAAACATGCTTGAGCAGCTAATAATAAAAATATTCATTTTCTATAAGAATGGAAGACAAAGCTTTGGGACAGAACACAGAAAATTAATAGCATTGCAACAGTCCTAGGAATTCTTATATACCATGTTCCTATATAAACAAAGATTAACTTAGAAAAGATTATGCTTAATTAATTTGTTTGGTTTATAAAGTTTGGAAGATAACTTTTTATTTTTTTTAATACCTCCATGCAACTTACCGGCATTTTAATGCTAGCACATCCAGTTTTATAAGAAAAGGCTACAACTTTATTTTAAACTTAACAGGCATTCATTCTTTTTCCTTTCAAAATCTAGGTATAAGTAACAAAGCACCAGAGTCTTATAAATTTTCTAACACCAAATGCAAATTAAGTCATGAAATTGCTCTAGGAAAAGTTCCAAGAATGAAAACCCAAAGGAACTTCAACACAATTTCTCAACTTCAGGCTCTTTATGACACTGAGGTAAGGTAAGAGAATATGGTTCAGTCAGGAAGCGCTATCTGCATATGGAAAAATGTTTAATTCTCCAGTTTCAGCAACTTCCTGTATTGTGTTTGTAAGCTCTAAGATTAAATAGATGTATACAAAAGTAAGAAACTGAAAGGATGGCAAGGGCTGTGTAGATTAAACAACTCACAAAGTTTTCAGTGGCCTGGAAAAGTGGATTGACCGTGCCTAACTTAAAGGATGTCCTCACAAGTTTTGCAAGCATCTATCAAATATTTCTCTCTCCTTTACTTGGGGTCAAGTGAACTGCTTACCTGCATTGTATCAGTCTGCATTAGAAGCAAAAAAATGCACAACTCCCCTCCCCCCATTATGTGATAATTTTGTTTTACAAAATGTTTTACATTTTGTTTTTATGTCAGCTCTGACTATAAGGCTTTACAACACCATCTCCAGCAAAGTGGGAGTTTTCCCATAATGAACAGGGTAATTATATAGTCTTTCAACAATCCTCCTGAAAAGACTCAAATCCTTTTTTTCTTAAGCACAAGGCAGGAGTTTTAACAGACTGTTTAAACAAAGCGCTGCTGATTTTTTGCTCTGCAGACCTACTTTTTGTTTACCCCAGGGGAGACATCAGTCAAAGAATGACAACTTAACTTGCTGGGCACATTATTATTTAGCAATAACCCCAAGGGGACTAGGGACATTTCCTGAACACAAGTTTAGGTCTCCCAATGCTTATCTGAAAGTATGAGACAGACAATGACAGGCAGCCTGCACCAGAGTCATGCTGCCAACACCCGGTGTCAGTGTGCCCATTACCTCCAGCCACTTTCTCAACTGGCTCCCATTTTTCTGTCAGAAGAAAATTCTTTACAAATCCCTTCTTGACAGACATCCTAGGTACTAAGCATTCAAAATACTAACATCATTCAAACTTGAGAAAGACATCTGTCTTTCTCAAATATCTTGCTTACTACAGCTTGTATCACTGTGAGCATCTCAAGTGACTTTTCTTCAGCTCTTCAAAGTGTAGTTCATGAAGAGTAAACACTTCTGTGTTTACTTTATGATGGTGCTTATTAATAACAATGGTCTTTATAAAAAGAAAATTACTTAACTCAGTTCTTACCTGTAGAACGCCTAATTTTCAAAAGTATTCTTGTCTCACAGTTTAAGTAAGATGGTATAATCTGCAACAGAGCAGAAAAATAAATCAATTACATATGATACTGCATATTTAATATAAGTTTTAGAATTCAGTCACACTTGAGCAAACTGACAGATAAAATTCTAACTATTTTCATGGTGTGGCACATATTTTATGTGGCATATCAAGCAGCAATTGTAAAATATTGCATATTCATACTAATAAAGCGTACCTTTTTCCTTTTTCAGTGTTCCTGCTCAGACATGGAGATGTAAGAGTTTTTATCTACCTCCATACATTACTCATAACACCCATGCTGTGGTTAGATAGATTAAATAGTTAAGGTCCTGCTGACACTGCATTTCTTGTCACTAAACACCCCAGTCAATTGAATTAGGTGCTTTAGGAAGAGGTGCATGACTGGGCCGAGATGCACTCAAGTCCCATTAACTTCTAATGAGCTCTTCAGGAAAAACACACAAAAAACCCCCCATACTCCTTAAAAGTATGGATCTGATTACATCCCAGTGAACACTCAGGGAAGCCTAATTATAAATTAACACCCTGAACTGCAGCTAAACAAAACACTATGAGCCTGAGTTTCTACTGATCAAAAAAGGCTCGCTGTCCAAAAAGCAGCAGCCACACTGCAAAAACATTCCAGTCAAGACAGCTCACATTTGTATGTGCTATCTCTCACTGAGGGCAGAAGCTATGGGCTCTAACTTTTCATACAACTTGCTGAAAATACCACCAGGTATCGCAGCCAGCTACATCTACTGTTCTTTAATCTGCATCTAGTGCCAGACTTGGGCCAAGTTGTTCGTTTATTGTTCACTGTGGGCTCTTTGCTGACTTGATTTTACAGAGAGACTGACAGAGTGAGACCAAGAAGCTTTGTTGTAAGAAACGGTCTAAGTGAACATCTGCAGAACTCAAATAATTTTTTCTTTCCTGGTTTGGGGTTTTGTTTTGTTGTTGTTTTGTTTTTCTTCAACTAACCTACCTAGGGCCAGTATAAGCTGCCTCTGTTCTACGAGAATTTGCTGGCATAACCATCACGAAAAATTTATGCCTAGCCTACCTAAACAGCACAGCCCTGAGCCAAAAGCCAGCAGAAGAGAACAGCAGCAACACTATTTCACTGCTCAAATAGCTGAAGGCCCCGGTGTAGAGCCTTTGTTCTCTGTGCTGGTTCTCCAAGCTGGACAGGCAACCACAAGCCTCAAATTACACTTAAGTGATCCAGGGAAACTGAGGTGGTGTTCAGTTTCAGTTCTGCAACCTGCACGTTGACCTGCCTGTTTGTTGGCCTAAACAATGAGATTTCAGGAAATGAGGAGTTTGCACTTTGTCCGAGTCTCGTTTTCGGAGAGTGGGATCTCTGTCTCAGAGGCCTAGGTCGGTATGGGAGGAAAGCGTGACATCTGGACCCAGGCTCTTGCACCGCATCCCTTCACTGAGCGAGTTTCTGCTTCTAATTCAACATGACCAAAATCAAACACAAACCTAGAAATGGGAGGTGGTCTCAACTAGCTCAAAGTCCTTTAGCACAATTTCTTTGTTACCTCTGGTAAAACTGGAGGATGTTTGTAGGAAGAAGACAGGGAGACTACAATAGTTTGTTCAGTAATATTTTACAAATATTTATTCCCACATTTGGAAGATTTCATACAGTCCATCAATACTAAACCAAACCCTAACCATTTGCAACAAAAAATATGTAGTTTATATGGAAATTTGAAAAATTCACGTAACACAACATTAATAAGATCCACAGCAATGGAGTGCCAGAAGTTAAATATAGAAATAACCTATATGAACAAATAAAAAAGTTCTTCACTATTCTCTATATATAAAGAACTAAAAAAACCCTAATTTTTTTCATAAAAACTTTCCATTAAACTAAATGACAGATTACAGTAGCTCAAATGTGCAATGCAAGAATTCCAGTTTGAGACTCAAGCAAAGACCTTTGTTTCTATGGAGTGGAAAACAATTCCATAAAGATGCTTATAAATGACATAGCTTAACCCCCCACCCAACGCCCAGAAAACCCCATACAACAGGAATAAATGACACACAAGACATTTTTGAGAAACAATGTTCACTTCTCTCCTGAAAGTAAGAAACACTATCTCATTGTGTTCATGTATGGGAAATAGAAGCCTAGAGTTTCAGTTATTTGCTTGCAACGATACAAGAATTATAATCTGGTGTCTAAATCAGCTGCAGTACTTTTGTATTAGTTTATCTTCCTTTTAAAGTTTGCATAACTTTAAAGTACTGTTGGACTGAAGCCTTGCCTTATGCCTCCAAGCAACATTTTATTATTTATCCTGGCCAATTGATTTGTCCAATTCCTCATCCAGATTCAGAAGGCACCTTCTGTTTGAAAAGAAAATCTAGTGCTTCTGGACTTCAGGTTGAGGATACCCACCAGAGCCAAGCAAAGGTTTTCTTTTTCTTTATTAAACAGCCTAGCATTCACAACACACTTTTTTTGTGTGATTTTGTTTGTTGTTTAACAAAGACCTTGGCAGCTTTTCTCTTTGTTTTGCTTTAATTTAACCTTAAACAAAAAGATTTACGAAATTCATGTTCATATCCCAGAAGCAACTTCTTGGCAATTTCAAGCTATTTTTATTCAGCACCTACTGAAAAAAATGCCTATGTGGCACATGTTTATGCCAGTGCTCCACTACAATAAACCAGGATCCTGAAAAGGGCAAAAAGGACAACATTTCATCACATTAGTTTACTTATTGTCTATCCTAAACACAGAGGAGAACTCTCCACCATGAAAACCACTGTTGCCAGCTCGGTTCAGAAATTTTTCCTACTCAGAGAGTAGCTGAGGTACCCTGCAGTAACTTATTGCAGAGATCCAGCTGTACCTCCCACAGACAGACTGTGCAGAATAGGTTCCCTTTCCTGTTCCAAGGTACCAGATAGCCTTTTATTGTACAATAATGTCTTAGCTTAGTTTTCCTTGTACTTAACAGCACAAGCAAAAGACATAGTAGAAAACAGACAAACAGAAACCAAGCGAGGATGTGGTTTCTTTTACAGTTCCTTCAAAACTAGCAACATGAAATATAAAGTTTCACCTTCTTATCTAGAATATGTAAATGTTTCAGATCTGATCTCGGGCTGACTTCCACCGACAAGAGCACTGTGGCTGCCTGGGGAGCTGCCGCTGTCCGTCTGCTTTACACTGATACAAGATTGCAATCAGATCTGGGTCATCTCACCTTTGAGTTTGCCACACACATAAATTAAGGGATCACACACAATAGAGCTTGTGCTAACTGAAATATAAATTACAGGCAAAAAAATATTTCTAGCCTTTTCCCTTTATACCCACTAATGTGAAAACAGTGATTTATCTACATAAATGAAAGAGGAATTTCTTTATATTTGCTTTTTCCAGAGGAACACCCATGCAGTATGTTTACCCACATGTCCATGGAAAACAGAACAAATATACCCACAGTATATATAATATACTCTATAAAATACCAGCGAATTTTAATAGCTAATAAGCTACTAAAATGAGGAGAATATATTTTCTACTATTCAAATATTACAAATACGTGCACCTAACACTATAGAATCATAGAACAGTTTATGTAACAAGGGACCTTTTAAAGGTCATTCAGTCCAACCTCCCTGCATTACAAGCTTCACAGCAGTCACATGAATATCCACTGCCTAATAATCACTTCGGTGGGTTTATACATGTTACTATTTGTGAGATGCCTGTGTACATCCTCCTGGATGACAGAAGGATTTAAAAAAGCAGCCACTAGAAAATGCATGAATAGTGTGATGTGCCAAGTCACTGCTTGCTGGTATCCTGTGCTATTCCCTCACGCTTACAAGAACAAGTCACTGGTATACTGGGTACGCTGGCAGAGAGCTGTGCTCTCTTCACTCAAATCAAGCAAGTCCCAGTGGAAAGAACAATTCAGTATTCCAGCAACTCAGCATGGAGCGCTGACTTTGAATAAACTTTAACAAGGTGTTCATGGCTGAGAAATAACAGCAGGGAATCCCTGAAACTTTCAGACTGATTAGCAGTTGCCTTTCTATGTCAGAAAAAAAATGAAAATGCAAAACCCGACCCTTGTTGTTCCGAATACGTAACAAGTCATATTACAGAACTCCAAAGCTGTACCTCAACCAAAACATGATATGCTAAACACAGTTGCAATACAAAAAGCATGAATAAAAGACAGAACTGCTAGACTCATGCCTGGATGGCACATACCAGCTTATGTTCACAGCTCCAAGTCACTGCAAACATCAGCTCATCCACGTGTGCACAACTCAGGTACATTTCCTATGTCCTCTACCATCCTTTTCTTAGTCACAAGAAACACAAAAGAAATAAAGTATTACCTATGGACCCAATCTTTCCATTCCATTTACAGAATCAGTATTCTCTCTCATCTCTCTTTTCGTAACTTAGATTTACAGCACAGAATGTGGCAAAAGACAGCAAATGACAAGTCAGAGGAAGCAGGAGACACCTCCCATGTGGGTCCCTGTTTTCAAGGACATATAACTGAGGGACTCAGGTCTACAGCATAGATTTACTGTATTTGACAACCGCAGGTGTGTAATTCTTAACTAGGCAACAGTCAACCAGTTGGAGGAGCAGCCATGTCCTTACTTTTCAGTGTCTTAGAGAAGGCTGACTACCAGCAAACATAGTTTTTGTGAAGTTGATGTGTTTATTAGCCACCAAACTAAATGGAGGATGATTAGAATGGTCTTTGTTAAATGTCAGCTGAGACAATGAAAGCCACCATTGAAAGACCAGTGGGAACACGCGTTAACACTTCTGCTGTCTCTGACAGATGTGCTTGGCAAAATTCTGCAGTTCGGGGCCACCCGGTGCCATTTGGTTATATTTATAGTGGGAACCATCAGGGTTTGGGAGCAAATCACTCATGGGGACAAAAATGCAATAGCTCCCAGTTTATATCCAGAATTCCCTAACTTGGGAAGTCACTTTGCTTGCCCTGAGCACAGCCACGGTGTAAGCTTCCTAAGAGGGGAAAGGTGGTTTTCAGGCCCTTCCAGCTGTATAGTAGAGATGTTCCTCAGGTGACAAAGAACTGACTTGGTTCCATGTGTATTTCCTGCATTAAACTTGCACAGAGGAGCAAACCCAACAGGGAAACCAGGGGAAATAGGGCAGCAGGGAAAGCAACAGTTTAGTTGCTTCCTGCAAAAGAGAGGTAGATTTTCAGACAGAGCACTGGCTGCAAAGCCAAGCTTCGTATTACAAGTGAGGGAACTGCTTCCTGTTGTTTGATCTGCCCACTTAAGTAAAAGAGCACTTGCTAAATGTGGCATCAAAGGCATTCTAATTGTCATCATTACTTCCACCTGTCCCCTGAAATACAACTCCAAATACCATCTAAAACCTCAGCCTGAGAGTGGCAATGGTGTGTGCTTCTGGTCTAATGCTATAACATGTGCAGTCTCGGTCACATCTTGAGGATTATTCTGCATGAGACACTGCTCTGACGTAGAAGTAAAAGGTTGGCACCCTGTCCCCTAAGTAATACATTTGCTCTCTATGGCCTATCAAGATCAGCTGTTCAAAGTTCCTATTCAAAGAGGAATTTTCAGAAGACTATTTTTGAGGAGTTAGTTTTTGTTTTTAACAGAGCAACATAAGCTCTTTATAGGAAATGAATGTTTATAATCATTGCTGCTTCTACTGAATAAAATCAGACTAAGCAAACAAAACAATGCAGTGAATGTGAAACTGACTGGAAAATCATAATACAGCCATATCATCATAAAACTTTTACCAACTGTTCAAATAACTTCTGAAGTTAATTACTCTAAAAGTTAAACAGAAATGCACTAATGTATCTAATTGCACAAATTTTTGCTTCCATAAATCTCCATCTCCAGTAAAGCCCATAAATTACCTGCATCATTAAACCTCAGCAAACCTGGCAGTGAACATAAAATTTGAGTGCTTACACATCAAAAATCACAACAAAAAACACCCCAAAACAATCTGAAGCAGTCTATATAAACTGTTTCAAATAAACTTCCTAATCTGAAGATAGGCAGGATCACACTTACTTGAAAATGCCTGGATCTTTATATTCTGGCTAAATGCAGAAGAACACGCTCCAGTTTCTCAAGACTGGCAACCAAGAGACCGACAGGGCAGCCTGGGAAGACTGGTGGAGCTGCTTTGCTTGCAGGGATTTTGCAGGGGAACAAACTGCGTGTGAACTGCCAGCTAAACTCTGAGTGGGCAGCGCATCATGCAGTACAGGGAAGGGGACTAATTGGTAGAGGACATGAGAGCCTTTCAAGGAGAGGGAAAATTCATGGCAGATGAACATCTCTTCTGCTCCCTTATTCCACTCTGCTCTGCTCTTTCACATTAATGGAAAATATCAAACTAACAAGGCAGTGCAATATATCACAAGGAAATTGTAACATACATTTCCCTGTCAAAATAAGGCCGCATTTTATTTCTGTGATACACCACAGCAGTAACACATTAGTCAACATGCAAAACCCTAACAATAATAATTCAAAAATAACACAAGCCACGTGTCGGCTGGTGTTCCCTGTAGTCTTTGTGTAAAAAAGAAGTTGGAAAACATGTAGACATGACAGAGCTGCAAGATTTCAGGCTCCAGCCATATTCATACGCAGACCTCATGAGAACCCAGAGCCAACGGTTTTGCAATCCAACCATGGAGCAGCCTTTTACACCCTCCTCTCTGGGCTCTTGACTGAACATAACAATCTTGAAAAACGTGGCTACTGACACTCTGCTTTATGACTCACTGAAGTGTTTTGAGCCTGGGAAGTCACGTCTGGAAGCACGCTACGACATGCTCTTCTGGTCTAGAGAACAAGCAGTAACCAAAACCAGAGACCATTATGGACCAGTTTGTGATGGGCAAACTACTCAAAACACAGCACTAGGTCTAAATCAAACCACCGAGTCCTGCCCAGCTTTTCCCACTTTTTTCCGTTTGAAAGGATCCACATGCATTCCAGCCCTATTCTTAAGTTCACCCCTTCCCATTCAATGCTGGCTTTTATGTTCTATATTTTCCTCCCTCCAATTATTAACCACAGCAATGCGAAGTAGAAAATTCTTATAAAATAGAAATACAATACTGGCAGATTGTGAGTCAAACAACTGAACGCTTCCTTCCTTCTTTACTAATTACATTGAAAAGAATTTACCTTGGCAGAGTCTTCAAAACTCTACTATTAATTTTCAAATATTCTTTAGTGATGAAGCCAGTTTAGATCTAGAATTGTTTCTACTCGACTTCTCCTGCCTTCTTGAAGCTTTTCGTCTTCAGACCTAAGTTAAACAGAGCACCAAACTTCTCGTTTAGGAAGTTTCTCTCCTATGTTTCTTACTTGCATAGAATCTCTAAGGTGTCATTCTTCCTTTAAAAAAAGCCAGACAAAGTTGTTGTATTAAAAACTTATCTAATGTTTGTTTCTTCAGTGCTCTAATCTTTAAATGGGGAGGTGAATAGAGATGAATTTTTGCTCTGTGTTTCTTGAGGGGAAAAAAATAATGTGCATTTGTATGTCATTCAGCTTTATTTCCCCATTTTAACATTTAGCCTCCTGAACAAAAATACTTATTATTCAGTCCCCATCACTGCTAGAAAACCCCAAGCTATGCTGTGCTTTAAGTGCCTGATTCATCAGTTGTTGGTATATCCTTTCATCACTTCTAAAATTACCATGCAATAAGATGCTGAGGTTTTACACACTTGTTTTCCCCATGCACTGAAATAACTTACACAGAAAAACAGGTCAAGCTGCATTATGTGTCCATATGTGCCTCTTAAAAGGTTTGAGTGGCAATGTTTGAGCAGGACACCCTTGCACTTGCATCCACCTTAAAAAGAGCTGGATTTGTTCTAAGGCTACCAGAGGTCACTTTGCAATTCAGTAGCATCCTGCAAGTGCCTGGGACAAAACTTGGGATTTAGATTGTCCCTGCAGGCAGGCACAGTGGAATTAAGGCTGCTGCCTCCGAGCACCCTGCCTCTGAGCTGCCATCAGCTGCTCCAGGCTGCAGCATCTACCTGGGTCTTTAAAATAATGGCAAAGAGGTAGAGATGCTTAGATCTAAGCATGTTGTTCCAGATCTAATGATCCAGGAGCACTAATGAGTTTGGGAGATCCCTTCAGCAGCGCTCATATACAAGCCGATGTATAGTTCCCACAAAATATTTAGATTCACGGCTTTTTAGCAGCTTTGCAAAACTCAAAGCAAGAAAAAATAATTTTATGCCAGGGTTCCTAAAAGAAACAGAAATTACCTCAATGATGAAGCTTTAGTTTTCATTTTTAGGGCCTACATGGAAGTCCTTTACACAGGCACTGAGAAGGTACAGCAGGGGATTAGACATCGGCCTTAGATTAGAACCCATTTTTCCTTCAAAGGAGACACTTCTGGAACAAGAGCTTGTAGCACTTTGCAGAACTCCCTGCTTTATTCAGGAAGGAAGTCATGTCTAATTAAACTAGACAGAACAGATGCTTCATCTTTCTAGCTGGAAAAGCCAGCAAGGGAGCTCCGCTAGCATGGGGACAGCCAACTGCGGCTTCCCAGCTCGCCAGCAGCTGTAAAGCTGCTACTGGGGGGCCTTGGCATTGTATTCAAAGCCACTTTTAAGGGCCAATATGGTAAGCTGTGCAAGATATGATGTGCAGGAAGCCCCATAAAATCCTTTAATGGAAACAGCAGGCTTGTGTTGGAAAAAGTTTCAAGGAGCCATGTACACCACTATTAAGATTTCAGCTCCCATAAGACATCAGGGCCCGAGTGCACAGGCCCCCATAACCCCAGACCTCACTACGAACTTTTGGGATGTTGCTTTCCATAAGAAAGTTTGCATCACCAAGTCACAGTTCATAGAGCAAACATTGATATGATGATGACAGAACACTTCTTTTCTCTGCTTCTTTTGTGTGTTAAACCACCAGAGGCCAGCTAAAAGCCTAGCAGGAAGACAGGCCTGCCGAGCACGCTGCCCGTGCTATGTGTGCAACATGAATCTAACAGGGACACACGCATGCTGCTGGGACAGTACCATTTAATGTCCCTGGGATGAGTTATTCTTAGATAAAGCACTATCAATTTCAACTCCCTCTAGGTGGAAGGCAGTCTGAGGCTGTCTCGAGGAAGTGCATAACACTGAGGGTCTTTCTCTACCTCTTCTTTCTTCCATTACATACAAATGTAATGACCCTTCTCTTTAAGCAAAATCTTTGCAGATTTCTGCCAATCTCACCCGCAGTGCCAAGTATTTGCCATTCCCAAAGAGAATGGAAGGCAGGACCCCATTCTGAAGAGCATTACAGAGGTATGAATGGCGGTAAATCCAGCAGCTCTGCCTGTGGTTGTCAAGTGCCTCTGACTCTCACTTTTCTCGTGTGCTCCTGGACCCCAGTGATGTGGGGTGCAGCTGCTCTGCCGTATAGGGATGTGCTGGCCAGCTACACTGGATAATTGGGATATCAGCCCGGAAAAGAGGCTACAGGACCACAGGGAACATCAAGGCTTCAAGGAGCCTCATTAAAAACCAGAAATTCCATGGATGTGTAGGCTTCTGCTTATGACACTTTACCTACCACATCATCCAAAACTCCCTTATAAAACTCACCAGCACAACATAACTGGCAGAATGGGACTGTCTTCAAGATGTATATTTTGCCTGTTTACCAAAGTTCTTCTCCAAACTACCCAAAGTCACCACAGCCACCAGAGCAAAATACAGCAGTGGCTCTAAGTGGGTCAAGAGAAGAACACTGCCAGAAATAAGTCCTTACACACTGGATCTGGAAAACCCCGGATCTTTCATATCTAAATAGGAACAACAATTTACATATTCAAAAGGAAGATCTTAAAAATTGCAAGCATCAACAGTCAGAATATGGACCACCCACAGCTGTACCTTGTATCTTCGTTTCTAAAAATCATGCGAAATCTGGACCATCAAAACCACAGCTTGAACTGAAGTATTTTTGATATTCGTGTACAGTAATTGCGCTTACACACCTTCTTTGAAGGACTGAAAGCACTAATGTGGTCATTAGGGCATCTCATCTGTTGAAAGCCAGAAACAATCAGAATCCAGGGAAGGAGTGAATGAGGGTGAAAAGAAATAATACAATCACCTTTTCTTGATGCTTGTTTCGTGCGTAAGGACTAACACACTTCCCAGTTTTCCACCCAAACTACAATTTCACACTGGCAAAAAAAAAAAAAAAAGTCTTTGGAAAACAATGAATGACTTTTTCATGACCGAGTATCTGGTTTATATTTGAAAATACAGGAAATACATTCTCCTAATCAGCCCTTTTACCTACTGCCAAAAAAAGGAGAGTGCAGCTTTACAGCCAAAGCAAGCTGTTATCTACTCCTTTTATAATTCACTCCAAACCCCTACATTAATGCAATATTGCAAATGAGCACTTAAATGCAGAAGAACCAAAAAAAGCAAATGATGAGTCCCTCTGGCTTGTGTACACATCCTACAGACTTCCTATTTTGGACCATTCTTACAATGATTTTTCCCAGTGCTACTTAATCTTACCAAAAAGTTAATCCTATATAAAACCATACATAAAATACATAGGAAATATCCTCTCTCCCTGGCAAATTCTCTAAGAAAATGTACTTTCTGCTGGCATACAGTATCATTCCATTCATATCCTTTCTGCTTACAAAATTCAAGGCTATCATATATTCCAGCAACTCAATTGTTCTCATTTTTCAAAACCCTTTTTTTTTCCTTCCAACATAAAACATTCATTTGTCCTGGAGAACAGCTCTTGCACCTTACTTAATGCAAAATCACTACACAGATAGCTTATGTATGTCTAACTAATAATAAAAAATCTACACACCAAATCTATTGCATATACACCAAATAAGCGCACAGTTCATCAACACAAAGTAAATTCACAATATTTAGAGCACTTCAGATTCACTACCCATATGGCCAGCCCTACAAAAATATAACTCATTAGATACCAGCTACCAAGCATGGATGCTTGCCATGCAACTGGAACAAGCATTTTATCAGAATTAGTTAGAGATAAAGACCATGGAATCTTTTACACTGTTAAGTGACAGATGATTGATCCAGTCCCATGTTCTCTGCCAAGCAGGGAGAAATCCCCCAAGGGAGGGAGACATTCATATACATGCAAGGGACACTTTCATTCTGACTTGAAGCAGGCAAGATCAAAAGAAAATTCAAAATATAATTTGGAGAAACAGAAATTAGAAATAAGCCCAGGTTTGAAAAATACGACAAGTGTTTTAATGAAAATACAGCACAATAGTTAATGTATTGTGACAAGGCAGAAAACACTCCCTTCCTAAGACAGGGCACCTGAACAAACATTTATTATCCCGACCCAAGAATAACCAAAGAGTTCCAAAGTTTATATGCTAACGTGCCTTACTTCAAAGATTTCCTTAAGCTACATCAGAAGAAAAAATTTCTATGCCTAGAATTTTAGCACTCAAGAAAAGGGGACTGAAAAACTGTCATGCTGTCAAAAGGAAAACACACTGAGAAGTGTTCAAACATGCAAACCCTTTATTTTTCTTGAAATAGACTATTGCCATTTTCTGTAATTGCAAAACCTGTACCCATGTGAACTTTGTTCCCACATGACCTGGTAAAAATTTCTGTTTCCTAAGATACTCCTTGACAGCCACTGCTACCCCTTCTAAATTACTCTGTATTACCAGGTGCTTGCAAATCAGGAATTTGATCTTCTGGCACCTGGCAAAAGAGAGACACAGCTGAAGCCTTACAGAGAAAAGGTCCTGTGGCAACATGGTTTAATGGCAGAAGGCTTGGGTCAGCTGCTAGGACTGTCAGAAGGTCACATGAAAGAGGATTTTAAAAGAGAACAGAATAAAATGAGAGAATCAACTTCACTAACTACACCAGCTTCTGTAGGATTGCTACAGGTGTGGAAATTTAGAATGCTTGGGGAAAAGGAGTGTGCAAATTGGAGAGAAGTTTAGTTGGCTGTGGAAGGGAGGAAGGGTGTTTCATGTTACAGTTACAGCTTCTTCCTTCCCCAGCTGATCAAGATGCAGATGACCAGGAGGACACATGGGCCAGGATGTAGGGGCCTGATTTCATTACTGTGCAGGAAACACAGAGACAAGTGTTAGAGACCCAGGGCAGGGACACCAAACACTCTTGATTCTCTCGATTTCTGTTTGGGGCTTAGACGAGTTACAGCAAGTCTAAAAATAGTGAAGCTAAAGATAAGAAAAAGAACATGCTTAGTAATGCTACAGTCTTTTCAAGGATATTGGGCACAGTGGTTATCAATATTACAAGATGGACATGATCTAACAACATTAAGGCACTAAGTTTCTAACTCACAGGTTACATAAAGACAGAAGAGGCCATTCTAATCACACAGTGATAGTCTTTCATTGTACACGGTACCAGAAAATCAACAGAATACATTGCTACCACAGGAAAACGTGGTGCCAATTCTTCACTTCTCACTGGGAACAACCAGGCACCGACAGCACATGGCATAACACTGATCCAGGCAAAGAAAGGAATTATTTTCAGGGGATTCAACTGATACAAGAACAATTAACACTTCTTGCATTAATGCCAGACATTACGGGTTTATGTAAAACAGATCTAGGGAAACAAAGTAGGTTTCAGCCTCTGATGAGCATAGCAAATCTATCAGATTAAATAAGAGTTTACAAATTGAGAACATCAGTATTTCTGTGCCATTTCACTTTGTCCTATCCAGAATTCTGATCAAAAAAGTTAATGCTAAAAGGACCTAATAAGCACCTATTCAAAAGACTGGCTGATTTCAGACTCATCACGAATCTAGATCCAGGCTCTACCACTAACATCTGCATCAAGCAAGCCTCTGCAAAGCATTAACTGACACCAAAACCAGCTTAGAAATTGGTGTTCCACCTTTAAATGACAACTAAAGTCAGAGAGAACACAACAAAAATTTATAGTAAGCATTCAAAAGTTCAATTTATTTAGCTTAGAGAAGTTCTAAAAACAGATTGCAGTTTCCCAACTGCCTCCAATGCAAGAAAATCCAGTCTTATTTCAGCTGATGAAGGCATAAAAAACCTCTCAGCTACAGACAGATGTTCCAGAAAGGATAATTACTCCGTGGTCTAAATTACCAAGGCCAGGAATGCTGAATTCTTCAACTCTTGATATCAAGAGATAAAGTATCAAAAACCTTTCCAGAATACATATAATGGCAGAGTACAAATTTGCATTAATCACATACAATTTATTGTCCTAATTCAGGGTAAGTGCAAGAAGTGTGATGGTCTGTGACATGCAGGAGGATAAAACAACTTTTTCAACAAACTCTTCTGTCTTACTTGCTTTGATTGTACAAATGACACAAAAGAAAAAAAAAAGAGGAAAAAACTCCAATGGTCTTGAACTTAAAAGGTAAGAACTTAGGCAACAGCTGTATTTTTAATCATTACAAAAGAAAGCTAATATTAACGTTGCCTCAACAGTGAAAAGGTTTTTCTTATACTAATAAACAAGAAAAATGCACACCATTCTTCTCTTTCTATTACAGCAATGTCTCGAATACTTACCAACTGCTTGACTTGCTGTTGCTGATAGCAAGAGAAGGAAGAAGAATGTACCCAGTACAATACAACATGAAACTGATAACACTATCCTACTTGAATGTCAAGTTTGCTTTGGTAGCACATGAGTGATAGGAAGCCAGGGAAAGGGGAAAAATAATCAGCAACAATGAAAATCCCCCAGACACTTAGGGAAAAAACAACAGCTAAAATGAGCAATTGATCTCAGGGAAGATATCCAAGCCAAATTTAATCATAGGCTCAGCAAAAGCAAGCAAGTCTCAGGCAAAGTGGATTACCTTTGCAAATGAGCAAGCACTGAAACTGAGTTTACTCAATTCCTTTACATACTCGCAGACTGGAAATATAGCCTGGAAAGGAGCAGTATTGATAAGAAAAAAACCACAGCAGGGAAAGACCTCAAAACCAGACAGGAAGACAGGTGGCAGTGTGAATTGGCAGAAAGGCCAGTACTGGACAGAAAAAGATCAGAAATAAAATACTGCATGGCTCAAGAAATTTAACTGTAGGAACAAATTGTTCAACCAGATTAAGTAGGAAGGTCAGAGCAGAATTGCTTGGGCGCTTCACTGCTTTCCCTTCAATCAAAACCACACAGGGCTTGTCGAAGTTTGTACAATGCCTGTTGGATCACATACAGGATAAACAGCTTGCCAGGCAAGTGTCTCAATAAAACAAATGTTGCTGTGCTTCTGTTTGTTCAACAGCACCGCCTGCATTGGGTGCTGGAAATGCTCTCGAAATTCCAGCAAAATTTAATCTTCTACGACAAGAGTAACATCCTCATCACTAACCACTGAAACAAATATCTACTGCCAAAAAATACAGAAAAGCTGCAGTGTCAATGAAGCCGCACTTAAATGTGGGACCTTTGCCCTGCACAAAGTAAAATGCCAAATCCCTTCCAGCTGGTGTGATGCAGACATAATCTACTACTAACTCTGATACAGCTAGTAATGAAGAGAGTCTGTAAGGAATAAATACATGAAGAATGAGAAAACTATTTCTGAAAACCAAATAAACTCAGACAAGCTGGTATCACCTGGTATCCCAGTGCTGGAGGAAAATGTTGCCCGTGCAGGTATCTTGAAAAACGGTTTTGATTTTGAATAACTTGGGTGGCCTACAACTGTGTCACTTCAATCCTTCATGTCATAACGTTTACTGAGCAAGCAATATATAGCCATTTCTTCATGCTCCACTTTTACCTCTGTATATGACAGTTCACTACATATGAGGAGCTTGTAATTACTATCAGCATCTGACCCGATTCACTGAAGAGCAGAATTACTGCTTTTGTGAAAATACCATCTTTATACATACACTAGCCTTTTTAGTAGATGGAATATTTCTTTTCACTTCCTAAATTCAGTAATAACCCACTTTTTTTTTTTTTTTTACACAGACTACTTTGCAGTCTTAAAGGTTCACACAGAACCCAGACAATATGTTTCTTTATAAACATACTCAAAGTTTTCTGTATGAACTTGGTCAACAGTCTGCATAAAGTGTCACATAATAACAGCACTTTGGCCAGGACTGGCAGCAGGACAATGTCATGCTGGAAGAGAATCAACCTAAGGAAAATCAGAGGAAAAAACATGATGGTGTGCATTGATGATAAATTCAGAACATACATGAAACTGGCACTGAAGATCTCAAGCAAAAGTTCTGATTTATGGTTACACTCCTCCAAAAAACCATCTCAATTAGCTCTAGGATGGCCCAAGGATTACACACCTGAAAGGCAGCTGTACTTGTCCTGTATCATCTCATTAAAAAAGGCTCCAACCTAGAAACTCATTCACTGGTTGTCTCAGTGTGTTCTGTGTCCATCTGAGGTTTGCTCACTCACTGTCACTGCAGCTCACACAAACTGAGCCTTACAAAAGCCACCTCGTCCACTCTGTCAATGTTCCTCCATCAGATGAGCTCACAAGGGGATTGACTTTCAGCTTAGCTGCACTACAGGATTTCCCTAGCCCAAAACTTCAAGTAGTATTTCTGCACTTTGGCATAAATCATAAGAAACAATACACATCCAAATCTGAAATCTCTTGTGAGGAAACACTAAAGATGAAGAGGGTACTGTAGAAATGCTTTACAAAAAGCATTTTTGTATTATCAAATAAAATTGAATTCCTGGTACTGACAAAACTCTGGATAACTGCACTCCTTGATCGTGCTCTCAGGTTCCAGCAATGTACAAAGAATTCATTTTCACCTTCTAATCTTGTGGATTAAATATATTTGAGAAAAAAACTGGACCAGAAAAGAGACCTCTCAGTTTATAATTTACATATTAAAGAGGACCTCCGGCTCTGAGCAACTGTTTCCTAAATATTGTTTTAACAAAATCCATCATTTTAAATGCTTAGGTTATAATGTTTGCATCAAAATAAATTATTCCCAGTGCAAAAGCTGCCATACTTATGAAATACGGGGACACATGTTTCTATAGGAAAACAAAATATTATGGAAATCTGAAAACAATGAAAAAATTACAGCCACCACAAGTGAACACCAAGAAGTCTGCCAAGTCTGTTTCTGTGGACAAGTCTTCCTGCAACTACTAAATTTTTTGCATCTTTATGCTGTAAAGACTAAATGATCCAGAAAAACTTGAATAAAATACCATTCATTCTTAATTTCTGAGAGAAGAAGAGAAAGTCAAGATTTATTTTTTCTTATTTTTAAAATTAGCTACAAGTGGAAAGCACTACGAAAAAAAAAAGGAAGCCAGGTTTTCTGCTTATCTGCAAGTTGTGAAATCTCTATACACTTTCTACATATATTATAAATGTATTCTTCTGTCATGCTGTTCAGCAAAGACTTAACCAATTGAGTTGTTCTAAATGTCAAGAGATTTGAAGGCACAGAGTTCCTCACAAAAGGTGCTCAACATTTGGCAGAACTGTACTCTATTAATGCCTTTGAATTTATTTATCTATTGAATCCTTCAGAAGGTAGCAGAAATTTTCCAATTTTAGGGAACACAATACATTTGATTTAGGTTCCAAAGGCCAAAACCGGGCTGTAAGACAAGGGCAGGTGAAAGCCGCGCTGCTAAAATTACCTTCCCTTAAGTGAATATAATGAATGAATACCAGTGAAGTCCAGGGAAATGAAAGCACGGGGAAGAAGTAACACAAAAGTGGCAAAACAGTTCTTGTAATAAGAGAAATACCAGCACTAGTTGACTTTGCTAATAATACACAGAATACAACTGGCTATCCTTTTATATTTAATTTTACTGCAGTCCAAGTGTTTAGTGCGTTCTCCAAAGACAACCATTGCTCACAAAAAAACATAGGAAAAAAGATTTAGATGCTTTGCTGTTCACAAGCCACTTTTGACTTAATATGCTTACCAAGACACATGAATAAAAGACAAATTCTAACAAAAATTCAATTTATTCTAACAAGTTCTCCAAGTGGAAATAATGTCTGACCTTGTTCCTGGGTTTAGCCTCTTAATTAATACTACCTCTAGGGAGACAATAACAGTCTCAAGTCCTGCAACATTTATTGTGATGTACTAAGCATATACAGATTATCTTTCAGAACTGTATAACATCTGCCCATTGATGCAGCTATCCATTAAATTATTCTTTCATTAAACAAGTACCCTTCTCAAACAAGACAGCCCACAATGCTGAAGAAGTCTTGCTCTTCTTACAACATCTGTTAAAAAACTGCTCCTCCTTGAAAACAAAAAAACTCTTTGGAATAGAGGGGTCTCAGAGCCACTGTATTTAGCATCTGTCACCTCACATGAAGCACTCCTACAAGCACCACACTTCCCAATGAAATAATTGTTTAAAAAAGAAGAAGATTCCAAGTATATTTTTGCCAGTACATAACCAATTAAATGGTTTTAAAAGAGGAGAGGTCAGTCAGAGGTTAAATTCTAACATAAATACCTTTTTTAAATCAAAATTTGTGAGTGGGGGAGAGTAGACGTAAAAATGTTAGAACCGTATCCTAATTGTTCTAAGTTGAAACCAGCTCTCTCCCACCCAAGACCCACTCAAGGAAAGGTGGTACAGTGCCAGCTGTGTTAACTAAACCACTTGCAGATACTGTCCCTATGCACCTTCCTCACAGACCTTTCCAGATGAGAAGTCTCATGCCCAGTTTGTATCCATACAATCAGATAACACACCAAGGCAGAAAGGAAAGTGCCTGAAGTGTTTGAAGTCATGTATCTGCTACAGCACAAGTCACTAACTCAGAACACTGGAAAACGAGAGCATGAAACTTTGTGTTGCCATCCTCTGGTGGTGGCAAATTTCAGACAGAACCTTACCTCACTTGCAAAATGCTGCATTTTCCAATTTAAAACAAGTGCTATATTTTAAACTACAAGTGCACTAAAAGACTTCTGGATACGTCTGTGAGCAATTCATATTGACATTTCAGATACTTCATAGGTTTGAAGCGAGAAAATGGAACTGAGGAGCATCCTGCCCCATCCCACCTCCTGCCCATCACCCAACCCTTGGCTCCATGCCACCAGCAGAGCTGCCTCCATTACTGGAGCAGCCCAGTAGTAAGAATGAGCCCCCAAAATTGGAGGAAATGAGGCAGAAACTAATCTTTGCCACCAAAAAGTGGCTGTGGACCAGTACCCAGGAGTGGTATCCTCAGTATCTAAACTGCTGCTGGGCATGGAACTCTGCTCTCCTAATGGTCTAAAGAAAATTTTCATGCTTCTACAAGTTATTATCAAGAAGAAAATGGGATTCTCTATGGAGTGCAGTATGATTCATACTAAGAATGAAGGCTAAAAAGAATTAAATATTCTAAGACAGAGAAAAAGGAAAAGAAAACAGATTCTTCTAATTGAAGACATGCTAGCTTCCAATCCAATTCAACTTTTTTCGGTTGCTCATAGTTCTATGAAACATTTCTTTTGACTCATTCTTATTGCCCAAAGGAAAAATGCTACTAAATCCAGCTAACATGCATGTATGTATTACTAACTTAAAGGCTAGTGAGCCACAAAGGTTCTTTACAACTAAACCAGATGAAATTAGGGCTCATTTCAGACAAGTATTGTTAACTTACCTTAGGTTTATTTAGGTTTCCTCTGAATTTAAAAATTAACTCTAAATCTAAGAAAGTCAATGCAGATAAATTAAAACTTAGAAAGCTTTCAATTCCAGAGTCCCCTGAAAACTTTAGCAGATTATATTCTTCATTCTTCCAGTTCTTTAAGAATCTTCAGCTTCATGATGAATATCTGTCTATCCAGCTATTTCAATAGTTAATGCCTCAGGGGGAAAAAGCATTCTTCAAATGCAAATTTCAGTCAAAATTTTTACTTTTTCAAATGTAAAATCTAAATGAGCAGTATAACTTAAATTATTGCACTGTTATTTTAAAATGTTATTCTGGTATTCACATACTCAGAAACCTGCTGAATCAGACACCAACTTCTGCAGTTCTGGGACTGCAGTCAAAAGAAAGCTACCTAAGAGGCATGCAAGTCCAAGCTAGGAGCTGAATTCCAGTTTTGAGCCCGAGAAACTGAGATAAAGGAATTCAGAAAGTGTAGATATGGACATCAGTTTGCTCTGTAGAGGTTTCCTTTACATGCATTTTACTTCTGGGAGCTTACTGATCTTGAAACCATACAAAAATAAAGCATCGATTTTATATTAGGTCAACTGAAAGAAAGCTACCTACATAAGTGGAAAGATCTAAAGTGATTTTTGTCCATGCTTATCTAATAAAAAGCAGAAGAATGAACCTCAAGATAGCTTATATGATGGTCTTCTACCCGATTTCATTTTCAATTCTTATGGGCCAGAAGATTGTGCATGGTAGAAAAATAAATGAACACTTTAAGCTGATTAAAGAACAAACTCACACCTTAAACAAAAAAAAAAAAAGTCAGGCTTAGCACTGACAAGAGAAGACAACACGAATGAACAGGAAGCTGTAAATCTTAGAGCCACAGGAATCTCTCCCCACAAGTAGCAACTAAAATGAGCCATTGGAAAACCTGCATGTGTATGTTTACTGTATTTCCTAGCCCTTGGGCAGCAGCAGCATGTTAAGATTTTCTCAGAACATGCAGCATCTCAAAACACTTGATATCAGATACAAATTGTATATACCACCTCAACAACAGCCAAGAGACTGAAGGATGGGGAACCAATAACAACTGTTTAAAATGTATAGCCAACTGACAGCCTTTAAATCACTTTGTTGCTACTTTTACAAAAAAAACCCCAAAAACTGCATCAAAGCTGTAGCAAAAGTGTGCTGAAACACATGTAAAGCTCCCGACCGCCTCAGTATCCAAGCCTGGATGTCTCTGGACCTGGGGATGACTTCTGGTCCAGCCAATCATGACCTCAGGCCTAGGAGTGGTTTGTGTAGTTTTAAAAGCATCAGCCAACAATATTCATATTAAAAGGCCCAAACATATCTCATTACAAAACCACACCCAACCACCATACCACTACCCTTCAGCTCAATGAGAGTCCAAGTATGTCCAAATTTTGACAATGCAGCATCTCGAGGTACACTTCCTGAGGCTTTCCTCACTTTCTGCTCGTGTAGCTATTACTGTAACATTCTTTATGCTGTAAGTTTTACGCTCCATATCTGAGAAGAAAAAAAATAACCCTTTGGGTGGTAAATATGAGCCACACTTGCACTGGGACCAAGCCTTCTTCCCGGATGGAGATGGAAAGAGAGAAAAGCAGAAGCCTGGAGCTCTCCTGTCCTATACAGCAAACAAAAGCATGTTTGCTAACCCAGGAGCAGGTTCCACAAGTGCTACACACGCACAAACTCATTGGGGAGGATGAGGGCAGCTTTACAGGAGCATGCCCCTGACGCAGAAAATACCTGGGCACATCTGATAGAGAACAAGTTCAGCCTGAGCAAGCCTTCAAATGCCTGTTGAGTGTAGGAGGTATTTTTAGCTTTCTTTATAAACTGAAAAGAGTAGTTCCCAAAGCTTGGAAATGGATTATTTAATTTCGTTTTATTTTTCCTGGCATTTTATTGCAAACACTCTTAAAGCTGTTTTCAGGTTAAGAAAAACAAGCGAAGGGAAAATGCACAGGTTAGAGTTCACTCTTCTTGAAATCTAGCCCAGAATTGCTAAGTGTTAATCTCTGGAGGAAAAGCAAACTAATTCTGTAAGAGTGGCTCTGATTTTAGGCCATACAACCTGTTTCTCACATCTCTCACAGATTTCATATAGTTCTCAACAATCTACTGTTTGCACAAAAGCCCAGGAAGATTTTGTTCATTAAATGTAATAATTGCATCAAGCTCTCTACTCTCTTAATAAGCTTTCAAGAGCACATGCCAATAGCAGCAGTCCTGAGAAACTGGCTACTGACCTAATGTGGTTACAACAGCTGAAATTTTGTTTCCTTCAAACATGAGCAAAACCAGCATGTTAATAACTGCTCAGAAAAGACAGTAACCTAAAATGGGGCTTTTCACCTTTTTCAACTGGTCAGTGTTTCTTAATCCTCAATAAAGTTGTTCAAGTGTATAACAGTGTCACCAGTGGCATTTTGTGAACCCATGTATTTTGAAATAAAGGCTGTATATCACATCTCATTTACCAAGTAATTTCTGTACATGCTTAGTACATCACAATTCTGTGTGATACTCTCCATTTAGTATTTAAGCACTAAATGGAATAAGGTCTGTTTCTAGTTGCCATTGATCATTAGAATTTGCTTAGATTCACTGGTGGGGAAAAACAGAAGAAAGATTTTCTTCTTTTTTCACTAACCTGTTTAACCTTCTGTAAAACATACTAAAGCTTATTGTATTTGTTGCAACATCAGAACAGGTTTTAGAGCAGATGCTTCAGGAAGCTACACTAATAACTGAGCTGTATACACAGGCAAAACCACAAGGGGCTTTGGTCCCTTCAGATACCTCCGGCTCCACAGTTCAGGCTCTTTATTAATGTGTCCCTTTTACCCTCTCTTGCATGGACCACCACTGTGGTCCTCACTCCCCACCTACCCTCAGCCTAGGAAAGTACAGTGCTCAAACAAAAGGCCCCTCACACTTTTGAGTTTTGTTCTTCCCTTTAAAAACACATTTCCCTACTTTGAAGGCTTCTTTAGTTTGCAGCTCTCCAGTGGGGAAAAGCCCTTCAGTGTCTCTTGGCTGAGCAGCAGGTGTAACATGCCAGGTGCCCCTCAGGTTTTAATGCTGATGAGAGAACTGGCCAAAGCCCACTGTGCTTAAACCTCTTTGGACTACCTCTTTTGGTGAGGCAAAGCAAGGCGTTGCATCCATCCCCAGCCCCACTATTTGTGAAAGGACTTAGATTCTCAGGCTGCTGAAACCTCTGCTTTTTCTTCTACCTACCTTCACCCCCACAAAAAAAACCACAAACAAATAAAAACCCACACAAAAACCGAAACAACCAAACCAAAAAAAGGGGAAAAAACCCCATAAAGATGAAGACAATGAAACGAGGGCTGATCTGTAAGTCGATCCTTGTCTATAGATCTCTAACTTGCACTGAGTCTTCCCAGGTCAGTGGAGCACTTGTATAGGGAGTCATATCCATCTGAAACAATGGCAGGATCAGTGCAAGATGCATGGACATGAACATCTTACTGTGTACCAGGGCCACCAGCAACCTCATCCAACTCAAAACAGAATAGGTGAGGGAGAGAGTCTCTGGCCAGGATTGCCATGGCCTTAAACAACATGGCACAACAAGTGGTAAAAGGAGTGTACAGTCTGACCCTGCACTGGGCTGGGAATTGACATCTTGTACAGTGAAGTGCAAGAGCTTCTGCCTTTCTGGACAGGATTTCCTGGAAATAAGTGTGTGCTGACACTATACAGCACTTCAGCAACAAGCCTCCTACATGTGGCACACATTTATGGAGGTGCTGGCCCATGAAGACGAAATGAACATCCTCAAAAAAGTCTATGACAACATTTATACTTCATGCAAGAACTGCATTTAAATTTGTTAAAATGACATGCTGCTATACAGTTTTTAACGTGACATATAAGCATGCAAACTCCTTCTCAACATGGAGATGAGTAAATGTGACTCTTGCTAAAACAAAAGCAGGCTAATAATATTGATTTAATTTCTTTTCAAATTAAGAAGAGAGGATGGCTCTATTTTAAGAGGATTTTTTTTAGAAATCAAAAAGCACAGAAGACCTTAAGTATATTTATTATTACTTTCCAGTACACCTAAGGCCCTATCATTTCAATTAAAAATAAATATTGTCACTCTAGTTCACTGCTATCATATCAGGTATTTCCCCCCCCCCCCCCCCC